>JAQPPZ010004321.1:0-12748 GCA_028583015.1 Wollemia nobilis | reverse complement strand
AAAACCTCGATGGTATGTGTTGAGTGGTATTTTCACCCAGTTGTGAAAACACACTCTCCGATAGGATTTGGGTTCTAAATCCTCTGCTTGCAAAGAAATTAAACAAGTAACTTCTCCAAGGTCTCCGCTATGTTAGCATTTTACATCTATGTATTAATAATCTCAAACAAAGATATTCAATTAAAATGCTTGGAACACCTTAGTGGTTGCAAGTAACTGAAAACAAGGGGCAATGTTGGTTTATTTTACTGTGAAACTTTAATGATTGTTCATTGAACCCGAATAAAGCAAATGTGATTTGGTCCCTATATGACCATGTTGTAACTTCAAAATGGAAATTGATGAAATGCCATAAATGGTGGAACTATTTTTGAATTTTGAAGTTTTTTTAATTTTTATTTTATTTTAATGCCTGAGAATTAAAATAAAATTAGAATTTCTGAAAAATAAAGTGCAGAAAAAGAAAATAAAATGCAAAAGAAAAATGAAATTGAAATTGCATTCAGTCTGATGCTATCCTATTCCGGAAAAACTGAAGATGTGAGGTTTCCATGCATGCAACCTAACCTATTGGACCTGCATGACATGCATAATCCCCATAGACTAAGTGCTTGTTCCTAGGGTACGAAATAAAATTCAGATTTCAAATATTAGCCTAATGTAACCCACAAAAGTGACATCTACATTATCTATAAATCCAAAATCTAAAAAATGAAAGAATAAACATTAAATCCATAGCATGCACAGAAGATCTCCTTCTTTCTTGCCCATAAGATGTAAATTTTTGAACACTTCTGCATTAAAAATATGTCATGTTACAATAGCAGAATCTTTGGTTTCTCCAAACCAGTCTGTGGAAGAGAAACAACTCCAACAGGCCCAGACTGGCCTTATTTTCACCCTCATCTCTGCAACCTTGCATGCAGCGGTTTTTGACCTCTATTCCAATATGTGCCTCTGCCTTTATACTTTCTAGCAATGTTCTCTGTTTTGTCCTGCGACGCTTCGTTTCATTTCCTAGATTGCATTGTTTCGTATTCGTCATCTTATCGTTGTCTTTGACTTTGTACTCGGATGTCGAACGTTTGATCTTCTCTGTGAACTGTAACGCTTCTGTAGCCCTTACACCTTTATTCCACGTGTTCCGTGCTTCTCTGCATGTTCCGTAACTGCCCCCTGTAAATCGTAACCCAAAATAGCATGTCACGATATCGCGATGTTTTTATGTATGTAGCTTAGCCTTTCATTTTTCATCATGAAAATGAGACATGTTGCGATATCGCGACTTTTTCCTGCCAACAGCCTTGTCCGTCTTCATGCATCGCAAAAATGAGACATGTCATGAAATCATGACATTTTATGCTCGCAACCTTGTCTGCCTTCATGCACAGCGAAAATAATACATGTCGCGAAATCGTGACATTTTTTTGCCTGCGGGCCGCGCAAATGCAACCTGTCGTGAAATCGTGACGTTTTCTGCTTCGGGCTATCTTGCTAAAACTTGTCACAAAATCGTGACGCTTTTCTATTTCGATCCGTGAGGATGCAACCTATCGCGAAATCGTGACGCCTGTTCATTTTCTTGTGTTTTGCTGTACTTGGCCGCGAAAACGTGACATGTCACAAAATCATGACATTTTTTCATTTGACATCATCTCACAGATTTCTGTCGCAAAATCGTGACACCTTTTCATTCCATACACTTTGGCTGCTTTATGTCGTGAAATCGTGACGCTTTTCTCTTTGGCACCACCTTGCTATTTTCTGTCGCAAAATCGTGACACTTTTCTATTCGGAACCACCTTGCTATTTTTTTTCGCGAAATCGTGACACTTTTTCATTCGGCATCATCTCATTGCTTTCTGTCACGAAATCGTGACACCTTTTCACTCCGTATGCTTTGGCTGCTCTATGTCGCAAAATCATGATGCTTTTCTCTTTCAGGCTGACTTAGCTGCTCTAGGTTGCAAAACTCCGACATGTCGTGAAATAGTGACACCTTTCCGTTCCACTGCACTTCGCTTGTCTGAGCCGCAAAAACGTGACCTGTTGCGATATCACGACACTTTCTTTTTCTTAGCAGCGACAGAGCAACATGTCGTGAAATCGTGACAACTTTTCTTTTCTGGCCGCGACGGAGTGATATGTTGCGAAATCGTGACAAATTTTCTTTTTTGGTCACGATGGAGCAACATGTCGCGATATCGTGACAACTTTTCTTTTATGGCCGCGATGGAGCAACATGTCGCGATATCGCGACAACTTTTCTTTTATGGCCGCGATGGAGCAACATGTCGCGATATCGCGACAACTTTTCTTTTTTGGCCGCGATGGAGCAACATGTCGCGATATCGCGACAATTTTTCATTTTGTTATATTTTGCTTTTTTTCTTGATCTTTTTAGCATCTGGGCCACTATGGTCTTCTTTTAAAGCATGCAAAAAATGTGGGTCCCCAATTTTGAGGTGTGTTGTGGATCAGCCACAACAAATGGTGACTCTGCTGTCAAATGCTCCTGAGCATTTTGGTGAGAACCCAACTTGAAATATACAAGCTTAGATACAGGCGTCAGCACATAAAAGATAAACAAATACCGATAGATCAAAAATATATGAAATATCATAATCATTAAGTATCAGCTCAATGTGTGCAACGTGTTTTCATTCCCTATCGCTTGAACTTGATCAACATTCCATTGTCAGTTTTACTTATGACTTGTATGCAAGGCTATGAATGATTTGTGTAGGATTTGATGTATGATGAAGGTGCTAAAGATATAACAACCTGCTTTGCAAAGGCTAAACCCTTCTAATATCATGAACAAACATATTAAAACTGTCAAACCCTCAAAATGAATTAATTTACTATATCCCAAAGTTGGTTATGTGTCACTACCATCTTGAACCCATGTGCAAGTGTAAGTGAAATCATAACTTTGGGGAATATGATTCCCAACCTAAGCGAGATGGGAATTTAACCCTATCCTTACTATTCTGATTTGGAGTTCATTACCTCATCTTGAACAAAATGATTTAACCTATTATGGATGAAATTGTCAAGCTAGCTTGTCCATATGAGCAATCAGTGGTCTTGCTTTTAGACAAGACATGTTGCCACGCATGAGCATACTTAACCCCATAATCCATGACTTGACTTCATTCATTCTCTCTTTTTTTTAATTTATTTATTGGACCTTTGGGATGACTACCCATCCTTGCCAGGGACATGTAGTACGATCCCTCCAATCCAATATTAAGATGAAATGGGAAATGTTAGTTAATTTTATTTCTTGGACCTTTGGGATGACTACCCATCCTTGCTAGGGACATGTAGTACGATCCTTCCAATCCAAGATGAAAGATGAAAAATATTAATTTTTTGTTTCTTGGACTCTTGGGATGACTATCCATCCTTTGCAGAGGACATGTAGTACGATCCTTCCCATCCAAATTTTATGCTAAAATGAAAGATGGAAGCTTTTGCGAATCGGATTCTTAACCTAGGTGAGATGAGAATTATGCCCTATCCTTACTACTCCATGAAGGTCAAATCAGAGCCTTGGGGAATTGGATCCTCAACCTAAGTTCGATGAGGATTTAATCCTATCCTTACTACTCTGATTTTAGGCTTTAATCTTGATGGAAGTGGTAAAAACCACTATTTTAAGGATTATGTTGCATGATAGGACAGACATGAAATATTCTTTTCGCCTCACCTTTTCATCCAAGTATGGTTTTGACCATTTTGCTCAAGATTATTTTTAATGTGCATGGAATGTGCTTGGTTCAAGATAGTTTGGGCAGCAGTTCCCAACCTTAGGATCCTTTTAATATATGTTATGTAATAATCCTAAGAGGATTCAACACCTTCTCAATGATTGCACATGAAATGAAAATGTAACTAAGATGACATGTATATGCAATGTGGAATGTGGCATGAGATATGAATGCACTGCTTCTTTTTGAACTTGTGGAGGGAATATATCATCTATTTTACCATAATGTGTAAAATTGACAACTTCATGCATCACAAGATTCAAACGATATTACTTAAAATGTTTGTGTTACTTGTGGAGCTTCTACAACACAATTCCAATGTTTCATATTCTCCTAGTCTTAGGCATAAGTTGACATCTCAATTTTTTTTCTCTTTTTTTTTATAGACAAACCAACATGTCCAGAGGACTAACACACAAAACTTAAAACCAAACCGCAAAAAGCAACTTCAAAACAAACTTGAAAACACAAACCAAAAAAAAAAAAAAAAAAAATCTATATACAAATGTACAATATAATACAAGATGATGCAAAGCTTGGACTATCACCTTCCTGGATCCCAAACATGATTAGAACACTTCAACAAAAATATAATGTGATATGCATGCCAAGTGTTGTAGGAATCCAACAAAAGAAATATTAGACCGCACCATGCAAAAACTTTTAACTTCCCTTGCTCACCCCACCAATTAGATTTAATTCCATTAGTACTCTCATAGGTGAGCGTTAAAATACTAAAATGATTAGACAATAAATGATATTCAATTTTATCTTGTCCATTCTTGAAAGTATCCATTTCATGACTTAGAACTAGGCTTTCTTTATCCAAAATGAGACTTTGTAAGCAAGAGCCTATTTCTAAAAATTTTAAATCCAATTCATCTTCCAAGTTTGTAGGCCAATCAAATTTGTGTAACAATTTGCAAGCATCTAGGATATTTACTAAATTAGGATCATTAACAGTTTTTACCCTAGATTCAATTAGTAATTGTTGATGAATTTGATTTAACAATTCAAATGCATCAACTTCCTTTTCATTCATTAACACAATGTTATTAAAGGTGTGATTAAAAATTAAACCTTGTTTTTCATTTACCTTTAATGACATTTCACCATAAACATCATTCAAATTCAAAACATGGTCATGCAAATTTTCACCTAAATTTTGGATGCTTGAACATAAAAGGTTAGATTCTAACTTTTGAACATTTTTATTTACCACAATTTGATGGGGATTTGCAATTCCCTCTTTTACCTCATGGTCTTCATACTCTTCATTGATTACTTGTTTATCAAACATACCAAAATTGGGCACCCAATTGAAAACATGCCCAAACTTTTCAACCCTCAAATGTTTTTGGTCAAAGTGTATGTCAAGTAATCTATTTTGATGATCACTTATTCGAGTTGCTTCCAATTGATCAATCTCTTTGTCATTTGGTTCTAATTCTTTGTTCACTATCCATGGTATCTCTTCATGTGAGGTAGAAGTTTCAACATCCTGCATATCAAGTGAAATATGAGTTTCATCTATGGGGGTGTGAGAAAAGAATGCATTATCATACCTCCCCCAACCATTATAAAAATTATCTTCCAAATTTGTGGGATGAAACTCCATGGTATTTGTGACATGATCTTTTGATTCATTTATCAATTCACTTTCTTCTTTGTCCTTGGTAATATGATCATTATAATCTTCCAAAATTTTATGAGATTTGAAACTTTCTTCCAAAACATCCTCAAATTGTACAGGAGTTGTAAAGTCTTCCTTTGAGTAGGCGATTATCTTGTCATGTATATCAATTGGTACCCAAGTTTCATTAGTAGTTTTGGATTGAGTGTAGTCCTCCCACTTCTTCCAAGCATCATAATAATCATCTTTCAAAATCAAGTGGTGGCGTTCAACTACTTCTTCAACATCTTCCAATTCATCAATGTTTTTCTCATCAAATTCATCTTCACCTTCCTTAGATGGTTCAATTATTTTTGAAAGTGGGTCATTTCTTGAATTCAAATTTCTAAGGCCATCATAATCCAAATTAGTAACCCATGATTCAATTTTATCATAATTTGGAGGATGAAGAATTTCTTGATCTTTAATTTTACACATCAATAGTATCTTCCAAGAATAAGTGGTGAAACTCTGTCATGTCTTCAAATTCATTTATTGGTTCTCTTTCGATTTCACTCTCAACCATTCCATTCAATTCTATGGTGGGTTCCCTCCTATCACATATTGAAAACACGATATTCCGAAAACAAAAAGGAAAAACTAAACGAAATCGTATTAAAAGGAAGGAACACAAATGAATGAACACAAGATATAAGAACAATATGAAATGTAGCCATTTTTTTATTGATATTCTTTTCAATTCGTGTTACAATACGTCTCTTTCCTTTTTAGGGGATAGGAGCGTTAGATATTGTTCTCTACAACTTGTCTCTGAATTCCTTATTCCGCGTGCCCACATATAAAATGGGTGAACCAAAACGTTGTCACCGCTTGCATTGACAAAGGTCGATTCCTCGCTGCTCCTTCAATAGACCTGAAATCTGTGTTCAAAGAAACAAACAAAGAATCAGTAGCACCTGTGTATGAAAAATAAAAGATAAATCTAACTATAGCTGAAATGAATCTAAATGCACTAAAAACTTGATAAATGCATAAACATGAAACTAGCTAAAATACTATAAATGAAGTAAAGCGGGGAGGTGCCCGAAGGCAAACCACCCGCGGATAAAACTCTGCTTCGACACCAATCCGCTTGAGATGGGTCCGAAACCTGATGTGATGTGTTGTCATCAAATTGATAGAATATTGTGGTCAAAAGATTGGGGTTTGGGCGCAAATCGCAAGTAAGTGAATTAACAGCACTTCGTTGCTCAGAATGCTCCTGCTCGGTCTCTCTTTGGGTGAGGAAACTCACCATTTTATAGACCCAAGGGGTCTCTTTGAATTAACATGCAAAAGTGTTTCTTTGCATGAATGCTTTTGTTTGTGAAGAGAAGACTTCTTCTTGATCAAGGTCTTCTTAACTGCCTCTGTGCATGTCTTTGTGTGTTTTAGAAAAGCTCACTTGCACTCCCATGCAATGAAGGGATAACTAAGTGGAAAATCTGAGTTGTCTTAAAAAGCTCACTCTCATTCCTATGCAGTGAAGGGAGAGTCAATTAGCAGATATGAGTTGTCAAAAGAACTCACTCGCACTCCTATGCCATGCAAGAAAAGCTAAGTGGCAGTTCTGAGTTGTCATGCGCTGAGGTCTGAATTTTTGCTGGTCAAATCTGGCATTCGTCCCACCCCGAAGCGAGCGCTAATAATCGTCCCTGGGTGAAATGAGTATAAATCCATACTCGTCCCTGGGTAGGACGAGTACAAATTCGCACTCGTCCCTGGGTGGGACGAATAAGAAATAAAGTGTCTAAAAGGTGCCAAATTGATTTCTGAATTACAAAACTGCTGTGTAAGTGGTTAGAACCACTGTTTAACCTCTGGGGCTACCCTGGGGGCTGTGTGTGTTAATGTGATCAGTTTTTGTAGTCACATAATCGGATTGGTGCTATTTTGGTGTCTACAGATGCCCCTTTTTGGGAAGCGCTGTGCATGGCACAACATCGAGCAAAAGTAGATAACCAAAGCACTAATGATTAGGGTTTATCAGTAACCTAACCAACTCTTGATGCCCCAAGCATGGAAAGGGCATGCATTCTTGAATCCTTGCTTCTGACGAGCTAAGGAATTTGATTTCAAGTATTAACCTATTTTGGTGAGGTGTGACTTGAGCTTGGACATTGATCAGTCATGAATAGGCAAAGGGCGCAACCTTTTATCCATGGGGGAACCTTGTGTTCATGCTTTGGGAATGCCAAGTGTTTAATCAGTTTGTGATAATTGCTTGTTTTCTGCCCCAAGCAGGAGCATAATTGTCTTTGTCAATGATTCTTTGAATGCATGCTATTGCCGTGATTGGGTGTGTGTTTGTTGATTGATGACTTAAGTGTGACTACCCCCTCAAGCGACGAATCGATGAAGGAAGGACTGCCATGAGAAAAGCGATGAGTCGCTTGACCCAAGATGACTTAAGTGAGGGTGCCTTTAGATGTTGTCTATTGAATGCTCAAGCAGTTTCTCGATTGTTCTGACCTATTTTTGGTGGGTGTGAACCCATTTTGGAATGCTATTTGGGGTTAACATTGGCGAAAATCCATCTTCCCGTGGAGCGGTCCGGCTATGGTAGCCTTCTTGGGGAGTAGGATAACGACAAGGTAGACCCCGACATCAGTTTTCTTATGCCAAGAGGTCAAGTGCAAGAGCACTTTTATTCGACAATTTTTAGTGGGTTTGTTGGCATTTGTCATTTTTATTTTTTGGTTATTGTGTTGTGTTTGTTTTTTTTTTTATTTTTGTCATGTTTTTATGTATGTGTTTGATGTATGCAGATGCGATTATGAATGTGATGTTTCTAATTTGTATGATGTATGGATATGGAATGAATGAAATGAGTTGTTGATGATGTGTCGATGCACCATAGACTGTACAATATTTGACTGACTAGCTATACTAATGGGATGACTTTGTGGAATGACTTTGCATGTGATAACTGTGTTTTTGTATTTTGCATATATTTTGATGGTTGTGTACGGAATGAAATGTACCAGTTGTTTGAAAATGTAGTTAAGCTTTTCTGAGATGCAGATATTTTAACTAACTAGCCAAGACTGTTCATTTATCTCACAAGACTTTTGAACAAGGTCTAAATCCGACTTGAATTTAACCAAGTTATTTCACATCCCTGTGTGTGCAATTGAGTTCATTTATGTGTTATTCATTAGGATACCGCCAGTGCCAGATGGGCTTTCAATCGAACCTGTACTGAGGATCACCTAATTAGCTCCACTAACTCCTTGATTGTGTTTGGTTAGATTAATCTGCGATGCTATCAAGGATACCATAAGCTAGCTCATCCACATGCAAACATTGATATGCACACAAGTTAATGTGACAGATATATCGTCATGCGGGAGGTTTACCGCCGATGACCGATAGGCTATCAAACAAATCGGTACTGAAGCTTGCCTCATGACTTGTCGAAATGCTGAGAGTTCCAGGGATTCAAGTTCGACTCCCTTATTTTCTTCAATTGTATTGGGATACTTGCTCCTTTGTAGTGATAAAATCACTGTTTATTTTTGGGATAGTACTCGTCTTGTTTTTTTTTTTTTTTTTTTTTTGAGCAAGGGATTTGAATATGGAGTGATGATAATCACTATTATTTGTGCCTTTTGATGTGTGCACTATAGGATGTCAATTTTGAATGTTTTGACGTTTTGCAAATTTTTGATGTTTTGCAACTTTTGAGAACTTGGGATTCATGGGGAATTGGGTAGGGAGGATGCTTGTCCTTTTGCCAACTCTCAGCATTCCTAGGGTCATTCGCACAGGGGGATAAGCAAGATAGCCTTTTCGCTTATGGTGACCTGGATTACGGTACAGGTTTCATCTTTCGTTCACACAACTTAGGAATTTTTATATGTGTGTTAATTTGTGTTGGGATGCTACGTAACAAGGTGTGATCCAAGTAAAACTTTCCCGTGTAAAATATGTTTAACTATGTATAGTTTTGGCTAGAAATTTAAAGACAGTTGAATGACGAAAACCCTATATACAGTAGGAGACAACTGACTATGCTAAAAATGGTCGTAGTGTTATGCTGGATGTATGCATTTATGCACATGGATGTGATGTGGAAAATTATGGTATTGTCAAGTAATGACAGCCTATGGTATTTTTGACTTGTATGATCTAGAAAATGTATAATGTATGGATGCGATGCCTAATGCAACCTATATTTTTGTATTTTGATTTGTATGAGAATGCATGGAATTGGAATGCAATTGTTTTTGTAATTTTGATTTTTTTATGAGTATGCATGGAATTGAAATGCAATTTGTTTTGTGATTTTTGATGATTTTATTGTTATGCATGGAATTGAAATGCAATTGTTTTGTAATTTTTGATGATTTTATTGTTATGCATGGAATTGAAATGCCATTGTTTTTGTAATTTTTGATGATGTTATTGTTATGCATGGAATTGAAATGCAAATGTTTTTGTGATTTTGATTTTTGTTTTGTTTTTGTTGATTTTTGAATACTTATGTTGACCAAGCGATTATGGTAACTCTTGGAGCTTTTGGGTTGACCAAGAGATTGTGGTAATCCTTGGAGCTTTTGTCTTGACCAAAGGGTTTATAGATACCTTTGGGGCATTTAGGGTTTGACCAAGCGATTATGAAAATCCCTGGAGCTTTTAGGGTGACCAAGTGATTGTGATAATCCTTGGAGCTTTTTTGGGATGACCAAGCGATTGCGATAATCCTTGGAGCTTTTGGGGATGACCAAGAGATTGCGATAATTCTTGGAGATTTTTGGGATGACAAAGAGATTGTGATAATCCTTGGAGCTTTTGGGGATGACCAAGAGATTGCAATAATCCTTGGAGCTTTTGGGGATGACCAAGAGATTGCGATAATCCTTGGAGCTTTTTGGGATGACCAAGCGATTGCGATAATCCTTGGAGCTTTTTGGGATGACCAAGCGATTGCGATAATCCTTGGAGCTTTTGGGGTGACCAAGAGATTGCGATAATCCTTGGAGCTTTTGGGGTGACCAAGAGATTACGATAATCCTTGGAGCTTTTGGGGTGACCAAGAGATTGCGATAATCCTTGGAGCTTTTGGGGTGACCAAGAGATTGCGATAATCCTTGGAGCTTTTGGGGTGGCCAAGAGATTACGATAATCCTTGGAGCTTTTGGGGTGGCCAAGAGATTGCGATAATCCTTGGAGCTTTTGGGATGACCAAGAGATTGCGATAATCCTTGGAGCTTTTGGGATGACCAAGAGATTGTGATAATCCTTGGAGCTTTTGGGGTGACCAAGAGATTACGATAATCCTTGGAGCTTTTGGTTTGACCAAAGGGTTTATGGACACCTTTGGAGCGTTTGGTTTGACCAAAGGGTTTATGGACACCTTTGGAGTGTTTGGTGTAACCCACTGGCTCTTCAGGGAATAGAGGTACCCCCAGCGTGATGATATTTGTGCATCGGATCTGGCTCTGTAGGAATTGGCACGAATGGATCGACCTTATGCACGGATAGGAGGGCAAGGTCTGCCTTCGGCACTGATGGTGCTATGATATCTCTGGGTGGAAGGTGCTCACGATCTTCCCAAAGGAGCGGGATCAACATGTGATGCCAATGGGCTAGGTCTATGTGCCACTCATGCCCTAGTCTTATGCCTAGTTGTGCCATCAGTTCATCATGGGTTACAGGGTGATTGTGTCATTGTGCATGATTGAGATATGCCATCTCAGTTTCATCTTCGTAATCATTATCGATGATCCAAAGGCCCTCATTGGCCACGATAGCTATCTGCGACATGCTAGGCTCTTCTTGTTCGAGTAGATTGATGTGGTCCTCATGGAGTTGTTCCATGCTTTGTGGGGGGACCTAATTTTTTGGCAATGGCACGGGCTCGATGGGAGCCTCCAAAGGGAGTAATGTTAGGAGAATTTTGTGATGCTCATCCATGGGGACCACCTGTGAATTAGTGATGTCAAAATCGAATGGGTCCCATGGCGCTATTGCATATGCTGACTCGTCTTTGGTGAGAGAGTCAGGCTTATCAGAATCTGGTGATTCTAAGATATGGAAGACCTCATCATCAGGTAGCTTTACAACCAGGGGTTGATCCTCTTTGAGAGGAGTTTCGTGTGAGTTGGGCTTTTGTGGCCCCAAAATCTTGGTCTCTACTGACTCTAGGTGCTTGGGCAGTGCATTGCTTGTATCGAGGGATTTGAGCTCCTCCTGTTTGATTTGTTCCCATTGCAAGTTGTGGGAAACTTGATGCCTTAAGAGGGATGACTAAATAGCACCCCCCATGCTTTGGTATTTCATTTTAGTCCAATATTTTTCTAGCTCAGGTTCCTCAGAGGCTTCTTGAAGAATTTTTGGGGGTGGTCCATGAACCTGGGTGGGCGCCTGAAGAAGGCACCCGTCATTGGTCTTAGGATTGGCCTCCCGCTCAAGTCTAGGAGGCGTCAAGGGCAACGTTTGATAAGGTCGTAGAGACCTATCTTGCACCCAGTTGTGTTTCTCATAATGTTTTGCCTTATGCATGTGAGGGGTTGGAGTCTTCGCTTGCATAGTGTGTTGTAACAACTCATCCTCCTGGCGCTGAAGGCACTCTTGATTTAAAAGATATTGTTGCTCTAACTGTTGTTGTTCCAGCTCAAGTATCATGAGTTGCATTCGACGTGCAATATGCTTGGCAGATTCTAAGATAGTTGGTCCTATCGTCTCATGTCTAGAAGGCCTAGATGCCTCGCCTAGATATCTATCTCGGTCATGGTGATCCGAGATCTCTATAGGTCGCCTCCCTCTGTTGGGGGTAGCGACATTCCCCTGAGGCTTTGGCCTCAATAGGTAATCCTGAAAGCTAGCAATTGTGGAGGCGTGTTGCTCCTGCGATGTATATTGTTCTTGAGGAAGGTAAGGGTTTTCCTTGTGCTCTCTTTTGTAAGTGAAAGAGGAATGGTAAGAGTTGGCTCGCCCCGCCTGAGGAGCCTTGTGCTCTGGATTTGTCCTTGTAGTCCTGACAACTAGAGGGGGTGAAGGAGGGATAGTGTAATCATGTGGTTCCTCCCGTCGAACCCTATGTTGACCTAGTGCTTCATTGCATGGTGACCACTCATAGAAAGCATCTAAGGGAGCTCTCCTACAGATGTACCACTCATGGAAGGGTGTGTGTTGGATGCTATGCTGAACAAGAGTGCCCCTAAAAGAGGTACCCCTATAGTCCCTTTTCGTTAAGGTGTGTAGGGGACTGCCTTGTGTGTTAGGTCGCCAAGGTGGTATGACCAAATCCTGGGGACTATAACGGATGTGACTCGTGCCTCCTTGGACATTCTCC
>JAQPPZ010004320.1:0-128355 GCA_028583015.1 Wollemia nobilis | reverse complement strand
CGATTTTTTTGACGCCCAGTGCAGTTGACGCCCAGCGCAATTTTTTTTTTTTGACGCCCTGAGCGACTGTTGACGCCCTGAGCGACTGTTTGACGGCCGAACAGCACCATTGACGCCCAACGCAGTTTTTTTGACGCCCTGAGCGGCTGTTTGACGCCCGAACAGCACCATTGACGCCTGTGACGCCTAGCCAGCACAAATTTTGAAAGTTTCTCTAGGTATTTTTTTCCAAATTCTTGTCTATTTTGCAATTTGAAGGGGGGAGTTCACCAATTTCACTTTTTTTCACTTGCAAAATTGTCAGACAAAGGGGGGAAAACTGTAATAGGAGCTATAATTTGCGGGCATTTATGATTTTTATTTGCATTTAAATACTCTTTTTTCTTGCATTATCAATCATAAATTAAAAAATATATATAAGACCCCAAATTTATACCCTATTTGTGCAATTTATTGCACAAGCGTTCGGTATTTGAGATACCTCTGGTCCACACTTACAGGTAATGTTGTCGTGCTTTGGACTACTGTATTCGCCGCCTAATATAGCTGCAACAACGACGTCTGAGCTTGTTCTCTATAAATCGTCGGGGAGAAATAAGGCAAACCAGTTTTTTGTTTTTTCCCATTTCATACCCACATCGTGATTGTTGTTAGGCGTAAATCCTGACGAAAGCTCTTTTTTCCAAAGTGTTTAGGGGAAGTTACGCCCCACGCATGCGGAATAAAACTTTCTATGGTAGGTGTCATTAACAACACGATGCTCTTTCAGTATCGCCTATGTTCAATATATTGTGCTTCTCATATGTACTTATAGTCTCCCTCTCGTAAGGGCGAGTACATATTGAGTGGTATACTGTTCCTATATACCTATAGTTTCCCTCACGTAAGGGCGGGTGTATATTGAATGGTTACAATATAACGATCTGGCAGGTATAAAGAAAGGGAGACCAATTGGTGATATAAGGAACTTTCATAATGGCCACAATTCATAAGTATCTCTCAGATTCTCAATTGCTGAAGGGTCCTAACTTTGTTCCATGGAAGACAAAGATGAAAGCCATACTTCAGTTGGAAGATTTATGGGATGTAGTTTCTGGCACTGAAAAACGTCCTCAAACAACAGGAACAGATCAAGATGATTGGGATAAGAAAGACAAGAAGAGTCTTGTATTTATCTTACTTGCTACCGCAGATGAGGTGCAGCCTCATATTTGTGATGCCACAACTAGTAAGATAGCCTGGGATGCTTTGCTCACAGTATATGAAGGGAAGAATCAATCCACTATTCTTCATCTTCAAACTCAACTACATAATCTCAGTATGAGTTCTGGAGAAACAGTTGACATATTCCTATGCAGAGTGGCAGATTTGAAAGCAAAATTGAATGCTATGGGAAAACCTGTGGATGATGATGTCTTGAATTCTGTTATCTTGAGAGCATTACCAAGTTCCTACAAGATGTTGATCACCTCTCTCAATGTTTCTGGCAGACAAGTCTCATTTGTGGAACTGGTAAACTTGCTTCAGACCGAGGAGGCAACTCAGGTCCAGAAAGATGACATGCCAGATAATGCTCTCTCCACTCAGCAAAGTGGTAAACAGAGAAGGCCGCTTTCAAAAAGGAGGTGCTTCTTCCAAAGGAAAAGGGAAGCAATCTCAAGCAAAAAGATACAAAATATTGCAAAATTTGTGACATGAATAACCATGACACCAACAAGTGTTGGTTCAAAAACAAGCAACCAAATGAGAGAGGTTCCCACAAGAAGGGCAAGCATAAGAAAAAATACAATAAGCATAAACAATCTAAAGGCCATGTAGCTTATGCTGAATCCAACTCAGAATCACCTTCTCCTGATTCTGATTCTGATTCTGACTCTGAAAGAGCACACAAGGTGCTCATGACTCATACTTCGTCTTCTCAGATAGATGATGTATGGTATATTGACTCAGGAGCTAGCAAACACATGACTGGGGATAAATCATGGTTTGATACTTTTGTGGAGAAAGAGGGTAAGCCAGTCACAATTGCTGATAATCAGGTATATCAAGTAAAAGGAGAAGGGGATATTTCTGTGTCTCTTCCTGATGGTAATTGTCAAATTGAAAAAGTTCTCTATGTGCCAGGCTTAGCAAATAATCTACTTTCAGTCACTCAAATGTTGGATAGAAACATGGAAGTCGTGTTTCGAGTTGTCAATGGCAAGAAGAGATGCTTTATCACACATTGTGGTAAACATGTTGCCACCGGATCTTACCAACATGGCTTGTTTATTCTCGATGCTATTTCCACTCCCCATGTTGCTTTGGCTGCAACTACAAAGGAGGCCACCTCTCTCTGGCATCGGCGGTATGGGCATCTCAGTTCTGGATATCTGCTTGAATTACACAAATATGAGATGGTTAAAGGTCTTCCACCTCTCTCATCTATCTTACCAGTGTGCTCGGATTGCTTAGCAGGGAAGCAACATCGAGTGCCTTTTGAAACAAGCTCCTCTCGAGCTGCAAAACCTTTAGAGCTGGTACATACCGATCTGTGTGGTCCTATGTCAACTAGCTATGGTGGGAAAAGGTATTTTCAACTATTCGTTGATGATTACTCACGGAAGATGTGGGTTTTCTTTCTTCAGTTGAAATCAGAAGCACTTCTCTACTTTCAACAGTTCAAGAAACTTGTTGAGAAGGAGTCGGGATATTTTATCAAGACCCTCCGCTCAGATCGAGGGGGGGAATACACCTCTGGAGAGTTTTCAGAGTTTCTTAAGAAACATGGAATCAAAAGGCAACTGACTACAGCCTATACACCTCAGCAGAATGGAGTTGCAGAGAGAAGAAATCGTTCCATTATGGAAATGGTTCGATGTATGCTAAAAGGAGCACATCTTGAGGATCAATATTGGGCAGAAGCAGTAAACACAACATCATACCTTCTAAATAGAGCACCCACTAGAGCTCTACAAGGGAAGACTCCACAAGAAGCATGGAGTGATAAGAAACCTTCCATTGCTCATCTGAAGGTGTTTGGATGTAAAGCATTCATGCACATTCCAAAACAGAAAAGGAGGAAGTTGGATGAGAAAACCCTGCAGTGTATCTTTCTTGGCTATGATGAGTACTCAAAAGGTTATCGATTGATTGATCCTAAGACCAAGAAGACACATGTAAGTAGAGATGTTATATTTGATGAAACTCTCACATCAAAAGACACATCTACAATTGTATACCTAGATGAAGAAGAGCCTAAGAAGGAGGTTCAACTTCCACAACAAAAACAAAAAATTCCAAAATGGTATACTAGCACTTTGAGAGATGCTAAGTTGAAATCTCTTCCAGATCTATCTCTTGATAGGCCATGTACTCGCAAGTATGACTCAAAATATGAGAGCAGAAGAATCTACTTCAGAGGTTGACGAACTTTGTCAACACTTTGATGATTTGTCAGTAGGTACAGAAAATGATAGAGAGGAAGAAAAGGATGGAGAAAAAATTTATATGTCTACATTGAATATAAACGAACCCACAACGGTTCAATCTGCACTTGATGAACCACAGTGGAAAGAGGCCATGGATGTAGAACATCAATCTCTCCTTAGAAATAATACTTGGAAATTAGTCGATCTGCCAAAAGGGAAGAAACCCATAGGCTGCAAATGGGTGTTCAAAGTAAAGTATAAGGCAGATGGGTCTATTGATAAGCATAAAGCCCGGCTTGTTGCAAAGGGATATGCTCATAAAGAAGGCATAGATTATGAAGAGACTTTTGCCCCTACTGCAAAAATGACTACCATTCGTGTACTTTGTGCCATGGCAGCTCAGTTTGGGTGGAAATTACATCAGATGGATGTTAAAAGTGCCTTCTTGAATGGTGACTTACAAGAAGAAGTATACATGACTCAACCAGAAGGATTTGTGGTCAAGGGGAAAGAACAAAAAGTATGCAAATTGATTAAATCCTTGTATGGGCTAAAACAAGCTCCTCGAGCTTGGTACATCAAAATAGATAGTCACCTTGTGCAGCATGGATTCGAAAGAAGTCCTTCAGATGCAAATCTCTATATCAAGAAAAATGGATCTGATATAGTGATTCTTGTACTTTACGTAGATGATCTGATCATTACAGGAAGCTCAGAAAGTATGATTGGCTTAGTGAAAAAAGACTTGAAGCAATCATTTGAAATGACAGATCTAGGACTTCTGCACTATTGTCTTGGTTTAGAATTTACTCAAGAAAAATTTCATATTCGAGTAACCCAAAAAAAATATGCCAAGACTTTAGTGGAAAAATATCGGATGACTAATTGTAAGTCCAAAGCAACTCCAATGGAGCAAGGACTTAAGTTATCTCGATACGATGAGTCACCTCAGGTAGATGGAACTCTCTATCGTCAGTTGATTGGGAGTCTCCTATATCTGACAAATACCAGGCCAGATCTCAGTTTTGCTGTGGGATATCTTTCAAGATTCATGCAAGAACCTAAGATGAGTCACTGGAAAGCAGCAAAAAGAGTTCTTCACTATGTTCATGGTAGTACAAATTATGGCCTGGAATACAGAAAGAATAATAAGTTTTTCTTACTTGGATACACAGACTCAGATTATGCTGGATCTCTTGATGATCGTAAATCCACTTCTGGATATGTTTTCCATCTCGGGTCTGGACCAATCTCATGGCACAATAAGAAACAGCATGTGGTTGCTCTATCTTCAACAGAAGCAGAATATCGTGCAGCCAGTGAAGCAGTGTGCGAGATAATGTGGTTAAGTCGCATTCTTACAAACATGGGCCTTCCAAAGAATCTTCCACTTCATTTGTTTTGCGACAATCAAGGTGTTTTGAATCTTGTCAAAAATCCTATTTATCATGAACGTACCAAACATGTTGATACCAGATGTCATTTTATTCGGGATGAAGTTCCAAAGCACCATATACAACTTCAATACATTCCTACTGATGAGCAGGTTGCAGATATCTTTACCAAAGCCCTTGGCCGTATCAAATATGAAAAATTTCGAGACACTATCGGAATTTGCCAATAATGTAATAAGGGGGGATGTTAGCATATCATGCATGGGGTTGTATTACATTATTGTAAAATATTGCTCGTAGGCAATCTCCAATTAGGTTGGTTAACCAACTCATCGGTTAACCAACTGCTTCAAACTGCTTTGTAATGTTTATAATCAAATCAATGAGAATGTACCGCCATCAATGAGAATGTATCTATTACTTCGCGAAATTCTTCAGAACTCTGATTATGTCGAATCAATTGATGATAGGAAATCCACTTCTAGATACATTTTTCATCTTGTCTGCGATCCTATCTCTTGGCACAGTAAAAAGCAGCAGGTGGTTGCTTTATCATCTACATAGGCAGAATGTTGTGCAACACGTGGAGCAGTCTACGAGGTGATATGGTTACGTCGTATTCTTGCAAGTATGGGTCTTCCCAAGAAACTTCCAATTCACTTATTTTGCAACAACCAAGGTGTTTTGAATCTCGTCAAGAATCCAGTGTTTCATGAATGCACCAAACATATTGATACTCAATGTTATTTTATTTGAGATAAAGTTCCAAAATATAAGATATAGCTCCAGTACATTCCCACATATAAACAAATTGCAGATATTTTTATCAAGGCATTTGCACGTGGTAGTTTCGTAACACTCTTTGTATTTCGAAATAATGTAATGAAAGAATGTTAGCATAAATTGATTTTATTACATTATTATTAAGCGCATACATTATTGAGCGCATGTAGGTGGTTAGGTTGGTTATTTGAACCGCCTACATCTTGTACTATTTATTTGAATCATACGTAATACACGAGTTTAATGGTCACCTCGGTGATGACTTTGAAACGGCTATTGAATGCAATCTCCAGTGATTCTCTTTCTTCTCCTGCGCAGCTTTCTGTAGTACTCCCGTTTGAACCTGTAGCGCTCTTACCACGTGGTGCTCCTCCTGTAACAGCTCGTTGATTTTATTTAATTTGTGATAGTGACTTCTTCTTATATAACGATTATGTTGCCTGGTAACGGCTCTGATGCGCGGTAATAGCTAGCTTAAGTAACGGCTTCCTCCGTGCAATGATTTGGTTACCGTTTGTGGCTTCCTTGGTCGGTGTAATAGGTGTGATGGATCGTAACATTCCTGAATACCTCAACACTATCTTCCTTCGTTATTTGTAACGGTTATTTGTTGGCAAATCTCGTATCTTGGACTGTAACGCTCCAACTACCTTTCAACCTGCTATAAGCTGTAACGGTTGTGATGAAACGGTTATCTCAACGCTCTTCCAGCGCTCCTCCGTTGTAACACTTCTTTGTTGACGTGTAATTATATTTCAAAAATATGATTATAATAGCTATGCGTTCGCTGTCTGGCAGGGTGTGACGATCTCTCAAAAAACGGATTCCTTTTCCAAAATAACGATACCTGCAGTGGCAATTTTACTCCTCCATGTGTTTGCAGGGTAGCTGTGTAACGCCAAATATGTAAGGGGTTGGAACTGGTAACAGCTATCTCTAGAATGATTCGAACCGCGTACGCGTACGTTACTAATCTATTTATTTTCCAACATTCAAATTCAAGGTTCGTTGGTGTTGTCTAGACGTAACATGACATTTCACGCTTCTCTGTGTTAATGCTAATGTTGTTACAGATGGCTCGAACCCTACATGTAACACCCAAATTGCAGCTGACTGTTCAAAAATGATCGCCTCTAAAAAAGGACTTGTTACCTTCTACAATGCCTGCTAACGAGGCATGGGAACGCTAACGAGCCCGGCTCTTTGGCAGCCGAATATGATGTCCACGAACTCGATTCCGGGTGGGCAGAGAACTAAGACTGTGTCTCCTCGTTTCAGTTGAGCCAACAGATTGGCGGCTATGGTTGAAGCAGACGCATGGAGCTGCGAGTATGTTAAACTGCACTGCTCGTCACCTCTTTCGTCTACCCATTTGAAAGCGGGTTTGTTCCCAAAAGCTACATGTTCTGCCCAGATTGGGAGATAAAGATCTACCACGGGCTGATCAGGAAACAGAACATCATAATTCTCATACATTGTGAAAACTATCTTAAACCACTGCTGCTAATTCCACTTACTGAAACGTCTACTTATTCACGTTAGAGCCCGACAGTCTCCGTTGAATGGGAAGGTCACGGATACGCCAATAACAAACGGTAGAGGCGACGAATACGACAATCGCCGAAGAGATCTATCGTAAGATTGTGATCCTTTATCCGTCTGAGACATATATCCGGAGTCGAGGACAAGAGAATAGACTGAATAATTTCTGTTCAGTTCTTGGATATGCTAAGTTTGCTGATGAATTGGGCGGGTAGATTTATATTACGAAAGAGATGTTTTGCTATTCACAGTGTGAAACAGTTTCAATTGTTTGAGCTCATAACCAGCGAATCCAAGGATATTGGAGGGAATTATTCTCATTCCCTTGTTATGTGTCATCTCGTAAACGGCTTGTGCGACATGGATGAAATAGGGAGGGATTCTCGTAAACGGTTTCTGCGGCGTGGTTGAAATATGGAGAGACCCTCGTAAACGGCTTGTGCGACGTGAATGAAACAGGGTGGGACCCACAATTCTACTTTAATGTAAAACGAATTGTTTTTTTTTAATTTATTTATTTGGTTATTGTGAGAAACTTTTACTACATGGTTGAGCTACTACATGGTTGAGCAGGCTTCTTTCAACTATGTTTCCTTATAAAGCTGAGAGCTATGTTTATTAATAGGGAATTTAACACACACCCACCCCATCACGCACTTACCACCGACTTTGAACCTTAAAAAAGCTCTCTGATTTAACTGATAATCACAAATATTCACGAGATGACAATGATTTAAACTTGTGTTTATGGAGTGAGAGTTTAAAGTCATAACACTTCAATGTCTCACAAGAATATAATGGACATCTTTGTTTGGCTAAGCACTTTGTCTTCTATATATCTTAATTTTGAACCTTAGTTTCCTCTTGAAAATAAAAGAACTTAATCAATTAAATTAATGTTAATAATAAAAAATAAATATAACGTAGCAGTCCTAAAAAAAAATACAAACTAGTTTATTACAACAACTTCACAATTATGGCTATAACCTTTTGGCTAAGCACTTTGTCTTCTATACATCTTAATTTTTATTATTTATTTCAATGGGTTATGTGAGATTGATAAGGTACATTATGATTAAATAGGGGTATTACAACAACTTCACAATTATGGGTATAACCTTTGGTAAGATTTGAACCTTCGTTTCCTCTTGAAAATAAAAGAACTTAATCAATTAAATTAATGTCAATAATAAAAAATGAAATATAGTGTAGCAGTACTAAAAAAGTGCAAACTAGTTTATTACAACAACTTCACAATTATGGGTATAACCTTTGGTAAGATTTGAACCTTCGTTTCCTCTTGAAAATAAAAGAACTTAATCAATTAAATTAATGTCAATAATAAAAAATGAAATATAGTGTAGCAGTACTAAAAAAATGCAAACTAGTTTATTACAACAACTTCACAATTATGGGTATAACCTTTGGTAAGATTTGAACCTTCATTTCCCATTGAAAATCAAAGAACTTAATCAATTAAATTAATGTCAATAATAAAAAATGAAATATAGGTACTAAAAAAAATGCAAACTAGTTTATTACAACAACTTCACAATTTTGGGTATAACCTTTGGTAAGATTTGAACCTTTGTTTCCTCTTGAAAATAAAAGAACTTAATCAATTAAATTAATGTCAATAATAATAAATGAAATATAGCATAGTCGTACTAAAAAAAAATGCAAACTAGTTTATTACAACAACTTCACAATTTTGGGTATAACCTTTGGTAATATTTGAACCTTCCTTTCCTCTTGAAAATCAAAGAACTTAATCAATTAAATTAATGTCAATAATAAAAAATGAAATATAGTGTAGCAGCACTAAAAAAATGTAAACTAGTTTCTGATTCACTAGATTGCTTACACGCAAGTGAAGAGCATACTACTAGTACTCGAGGCTTTCTGATTCACCAAATCGCATTACGCAACTATTGAAGAGCATAATACCAACAATAAGAGCATGGCAAAAAACAGAAGGAAAATATTAAACTTAAAAAAAAACATGAGTTTGGAAAGGAACAAAAGACATAAGATTGAATTTTATTCCGATAAAAAAAGTAATACAACATCAAAACTCCAAATGTGTTTCGACCTATAGGTCTCATCATCAAGTTTCAATAAAATATAATGTAATTTGATCCTTCTATTATTACAATGACTATGGTTTATCTTTTAGATAATAAAAATTAAAAATAAAAATCATATTTCTCCTACTTCTTGATTTGATTGGCAATGGAGCTTGTTTGTTGAGATCCTTTACATTGATTTAAGAATTTCTACTCATATTATGAATATTTTTGGTATTATGTGTGATTTTTATTAGGACTATTTTCTTCTACAAAAGAACAAAATATTATATTTGTTATTAATTTTATTAAATGATATTTATTTTTATTATGTTCTTCATTCTTCTTTTTATTAAAAATATTTTTCATCTTCTTTAAATATATATGTTTATTAAATTAATTTCTTTGACATCATTTTTATTAAATGGAAAAGAAAAGAAAAGTAATTTTAATGTTCAAGAGACTATATAGAGAAATACCTTTTGGTATAAATGCATTATCACCTTTTGAGTGGATCTTTGTCAAAGCATATAAAAGCTTCGTTTATAACCCTAGCATTTAGAGGATTCAATCCTTGGACCTCCCATTTGGAGATCCAAATTCTTCATCATAAATTGATAAAATCTTTCTTAATGAACAAGATGGAGTTGGAGGTGGTTCACTTACAAACTCTTATGGACCACTGATGCAACATGCATGATGACTCACTTCTACCACCCTCTTATGTCCTCTCCACATAAGAGTTGGTCCCACAATCACCATAGTCAGGCTTTGCAAGCTCCCCATTGGAATCCTCAACACAAATATGGGGACTAAAATCACTCGCCTCCTCATCCCTCTCAGATCTATGACTAGGGAGCCTAGGGATGGTACAACAACAAGTTTCCTTGTCTTAGCCTCACCATCTCCTCGAGGAGAGATGCAAAAGACAACCAGGCAAATAAACCAACTAGCAAAGGTGTCAACTCAGGCTGGGATCCTCTATTAAACACTAAAGATCTTGCTTTGGACTATTAACCAAAATAATGTTGATTCCTTAGGAATGGCCAAGACAACCAGGCAAATGAACCAACTAACAAAGGTGTCAACTCAGGTTCGGGTCCTATTGAACACTAAAGATTTTGCTTTGGACCATTAACCAAAATAATGTTGATGCCTTAGGAAGGGCCTCGAGTGGCTAAAATGCTTTTCAAGCAAAATTACTAGGAGTAGGAAATTATATTTACTCTAAATCCTTATATCCCAACATGACCAAGTACCTACCACACTTTTATAAATTTCAAATAAAATCATCCTTCAATGAATAATTAGGTAAATAAAACTACTAAAGCATATTTTGAAGCTCATATGGTATTTTTTTAATGTGCTTTCCCTCAACCAAGTTGACAATCTTGAAAGTGACATCATATATAGGATAAATTGCAATGTATTTTTTATGAGTTGTAACCTTCTAGCCATGGGTAAGAACTTACCTTTCCGATCTACCAAATAATATTTTGAATTCTATTCAATATTGAGTTCCCAAAGCTCCTTGTTTTCTTTATCATAAAAAGGAATACTAGATATGTTAATGGCAAATGTTATCTAACTAGGTAGTATTAATGAAATAAAATCTTAGGTTTTGTACTATTAAGCAATTTTCTAGTGGTCTTATCATAGCATGATAATATTGATTGAAACTCCATGGCCTCCTTGGCTAAGGAATTACCCAAAAGAAAATTATCATTAATAAATTAGAGATAAGATTTAAAGGAACTAGTTGTTACAGCCTAAAAAAGTTTGATATTTTTCTTCTAGAATTACCTTTCACCAATATCTCCTTATAGATACTAGGGCACCCTAATGATGATTCTAAATATCTATCAAGTGATTCATTGATCAAAATAAAATGTTTTGGTATAACAAATTCTAATCCAATCACATCAAGCTTGATTAAAATTAATGTATTTAGATTATCAAATTCCTTTGTTCATATCTCATTTACTAGCATACTTAGTTTTTTCATGAAATAATAAGAATGTATGGCCTCTTGTGTAATGATTATACCATCAAGAATTTTTTTACCATAAAAAAAACCACCTTGTTCCTATGAGATAACATAATTTAAAATGATTTCAATCCATTTGACATAAATTTTAAAATTATCTTATAAATCACTTTATAGAGATATAGTGAAGAAAATTATCAAAATATTTTACGTTATTTATCTTGGAAACTAATATAGTAAATGTGATATTCATCTCACTTATAGTGGACTTCTTTTTCCTAACTTATTCTATAATGAATCCTAAATATTTGAAATAAATTTGAAGGAAATCCACTAAGACCAAATGCCTTGTTAGGGTGGAATGAGAAAACTATCTCTTGTAGATCCTCCATAAAGATTCTCCTCATCAAGATTTTATTATGTTCTTATGTCATAATTGATGGATTATTTTATAAAACCTTACCTTGGGTCTTTGTTTTATCCAAATTTTGGTATAATATACTTGAAATAATTGATTGCTTCCTTCTTGATATTTTCTTCTTCCTCAATTCTTATTCCATTTGGAGTTAAAATATTTTTTATTCAATGAAAATACAAATACGTTTTGGCTATACCATAGAAAAAAATAATGTTTTTGTCCCTTTTTATGTCATATCTCCCTTGATGTGTGGGACCTATATGAACATTCCTTTTTCAATACATTATGATAATCAAAAATGTGATTTTTTTGTACATATAAATATCTTGATTTATTCTATTGATTTCTACAATCTCTTGAAAATTGTTGAGCTTGAATTAAATTTCATATTTTATTTTAAATATGTTATTGAATGATTTGGAAATCTAAATCTTAATTTTTCCCTTTAGATAATTCATCATTTGAATAAACTTATACATATATGATTCTTCAAATCTTACTACATCCCACCATAACATAACTATTTAAAACAAACAAGGTCCTAGAGTTGCATAGACTAAAATCAAAATGGATTTGATTGACCATTATTAAATATATCACATCTAAATATAATGGGTTTATGATCTAATCCTTGCTTGCAACAAAATTTTTAAATATATTATATACTATATTTGTAACCATTTATTAGATAACAAAGATCCATCCAATCATTTTATCAGATGAGTTTTCCTAATGCATCTATCATCATGTATATTGAAAGCTTGAAGGAATAGCATCCCAAAGACCATTTGAATTAAAAAATGAAACAAAATTCTCCATTGATTTAGACCATTCAAGAGTACCACCATTATTTTTTGATGAGATAGAATCGTATCGAAGGTCCTAGGGAATCCATATATTACAATTATGAATTAACATTGAATTTGATAAAAATAAAATAAGGTCCTTCAAACATCTTTCACTAAGAGTAACTATAGTTGGATCATATATATTTGTAACCTCAAATTGGGTACTTTCTATTTTACTTTAAAAAGACTAGCAATAAAATTATGTTTTGCTTCTAGCAATTATCCATCTCATTTGTGTTTGTCTATATTTTTCCAATATTTCTTGAAGATCCTATAGAAGAAATTGCTATACAATACCCCATCTTCCAAATATTTTTTAATCCATATTTATATTCCTCACTACTTAATTTTATATATTGTATTAAAATAAACTCAAGACTATAACAACCTATTATTCCGTAATAACTCTTTTTTTAGGATATTTTATTCATAACCCTAATATTCCACTATGCCATGTTTATAATTGTTTTTATGTTTATTTATGGGCTTAAAATCACTTCTTGTTAATACTTTGAAAGTTTATTTTTGTTTTCCCACATCAATATCCCTCTAACTTTCTTTTTATCCTTGTTATTTCTTTGATGGTATTCTTTACCTTTTACCATCCCCACTAATACTTGTATCCTCATCAATCTCTTCTATTTGTTTATTTTATTCATAATGAGAGTTATCTTCTATAGGTGTATGCTTCCCTAGGGAATTTGAAGTGCAAGGAATAACATTACATGCACTTTCATTTTTATGTTGCTTTGAAAAGTGCAAGGATGATCCTACATGGTAACTAAATTTCTATCCTACCCTAGAAATCCTAAAATTTTATGCATATCCTCTATACATATTTTTTATTATGCGACTAATAATTCCCTAAAGTGGTAGGGATAAAATACACGCCACTTTTATTTTCAATGCAAAAAGAGGATTCTATACTATTTGGGAAACATAAATATGATTTATGTGTATTAAACTTGATTTATTTTTACTAATATGTTTAAAATTTACCTCTATATATTCCTTGAAACTTTTAAATCCTTCTAAACTTGAACTTGTGCATTATATTTTCTTGTACCTTGGGTTCTTATTTATTTCTTCTAATGTTTGATCGAAGTAAATCATAATGGTATTTTCCATATAATGATGTAGAGGGGATTTCTTTGGTACTTCCTTATAAGTGGAAAATATTTGACTAGATCCAACTTCTAATATGGTATGATCTCCTTGCCTCATCTTGAAGTTTGTCTCATGCCTAAAAATTTCCATCTTTTTCTCCATCATTTTCACTATGCAATCCCTTTCCATTTGTCAAATCCCATAATATTAGAGCTATCAAAATGCAATATTTTCATAATCTACTTATTTATGCTATTATCTTAATTAAGGTTTAAACTTATTATATATACAACATGCCTTCACTCCTTAGTAGTTGGTTTATCCTAAATGAGTTTACCTATATTATTTCCAATATTCTTTAGAACCTCCTTATTCATAAGCTAATACGAAAGACCAAAATACCTAACCCACACTAGATACCTTTAAATAGTTTTTGTTTCCACAAAAAAGAATTACTCCTTGGCCTTAAATATAATGCATATCCCCCCTTTAAAAATGGCTACTACCCATTATTTTATCCATAATTTTTGAACTAGATAAGATTTTGAGGCAAAATCCATTTGAAATAAAATTAATAAAGTAATTAGAATTCAATCCCCACTTTAACTTGATCTAAGTTTAAAGCTTCAAAACATTTTATCAATATCCATGGAACACATATATTAACCTTTTAATTTTAAAATTTGTTATATCATGCTTGATCATATAATACTTGATAAATACCTTTGGTATAACATCTACTACATGAAAGGGTTTTTCATAGATTCATTCTTCCTCTTCTATCCAACTAGGGAATCTATACTTTGAGCTAGGGCATTCTTACTTCTAGTTAGGACTTTTAAAATAAATTTATTTATCCAAATGTTTAAAAAGTGAAAAGGTGAGGCTTACTCTTGGATCACCCTTATTCCTTGATTTCACTTGGTCCCATATCACACCAAAATGTTAAGGTTTATCCATAGGATTGAAACATTGGTCTATGGTGTGGAACTCATCATTCCTTGTGATCTACTCCAAATATTTTAAGGTTTTTGATAAATTTTAATTATCATAGATATTTTATGAATCCATTAAGTGATTATAATAAAAATTATGAGAGTTATATTATGTTTTGTAAATGTTTAATGTAACATGAACTTAATGCTAAATAAATTATTTTTTGTCAATCATATGAAGTAATGTTAAACTTATGCTACATTTGATTGTATTTATGCCCCACAACACAACCAACATTGGAAGGAATATTTTCACACACTTCAACCTCCAGAGAAGGGCGGATCCTCTCTAATATAATAACCTAGTCTACATATTCAAGAAAAAGGGTTACAAGGAATAAACATAAGTGTATGAAAACAAATGCAACCATATAGCCATAATAAATTAAATTTGGTCCGATAAACATACTTATAATAATACAATAGCTTTAATACATCAACATCAACCAATAGATTTACAAGAAAATATGTGAAAATAACTACTAAATATATAAAGGTAAGTACCATAGATATTGTTCACTCATTATTAAAGAGGTAAGGAAAGAGTATGCATAGTTTAATACCAAATTGCATGTACAATTTATCCATCCATTGCAATTATAATATCTAGCTAAGTTTAAAAGAGTAGAGTAGTCCTTCAATATTTCCAAAAGGGTCCTTACAAATGATATATTATCTTATATTTATAGTGCATAAATCCAACTCAAACCATACTTGTAATAAATAAGTTTTAATCTCTAGTTAAACATGAAGTGAAAATAGCAAGTTCTAAATTTTAGACAGCCAATGATTTCTCATCTAGTATATTTGGACTAAATCTATTCTTTGTAACCTTTAATAATTACTTTCTTCCTCCAAGTCAATTTAGAGAATGCCTTTAACTTTTGTAGGTAGTTAAATTAGCTCCATATCCTTTGAACACATAATTGGTAATATTCAAATAATCCTAAACCTGGGAATTATTTATTAATGTATTTGTAGTAAATAAGTGCATTGATAATTTTAATCAAATTGGTCCCTTCATCCTTTACATCACATCAATATCTTAGACTCTAATAGGTATTGATGTTAGTGAATCGATGTATTTCAACAACTTATCCATTTTTTGGATGTACCTATTGAATGTCTTTTCACTTATTAGCTAATCAAATTGATGAATTTTAGGCTAAAAAAATTTAGCTACACGCATGATGGCCTTAGGCGGTTGAAGTGTATGATACTACCAGTATGAGTCTTGCAAAGCAAGAAGAATAGACAAGGGTAGAAAAAGAGCAGAAGCAGACTGCTAAATCAAATGTACCATCTGATGTAGCCACTGGAGGTGATAGTTGAGCTGAATGGATAAATTCCTAGGTTCGATTGCATCTAGACGAACTGAATACCCCGATAGCCGCTAAAAATGTTGGTAATTTTGCCACACTAGATTTTATCGTAAAAAACCAAGTATAAAATGAATGATGTATTTTCACTATGGTATTTTTAATCTTTGTTGATTTTTTCTCTCCCTTTTCAATTATTTTGTTATTTCAAATAAATAAGAATGATTTTGCCTGTGGGAAAGTATGTTTTCACTGGAAAAAATAATCTAAGAGGGTTTCACCAGCGATAATAGTTTGAGACAATTTCATGGGTGAAAATGTAAGAAAGGGGTTGCACCAGCAAAGATAAAGCAAATGATTTCATTAGAAAAAAGTAATCAATGCAAATCAAGCATTGATGTCATTAGCAAAATATGTTGGAGTAATTTCATTGGCGAAAGTAAATAGAAAGGTGCCTTGAGACGTTTTGATGGCAAATTGAAATAATTTCTTTCAAATGCATGCATTTTGGAAATCAAAGTCAATTTCACCAGTGAAATTTAGTGTAGAGGAGTTCACCAACGAAAAATATAAGTTAAGAGGATTTCACCCAAATTCATGCATTTCTCATGGTCAAAGTCAATTTCACCCCTCTTTTGGATGACTTGCTATTTTTGGTTGATTTTGGAGAAAACACAATTTGCGGGCATCATTTGAATGAAAACATGTGCAATTCAAAGTCAATTTCACCCCAAGGAGGGGTGAAATTCATTTTCACCCTCCTTTGGCAATGAAATTAAATATTTTCACCCCAGTTCCTAGCAAAAGTTGTTTTTGCCCCACTTTTTGGAAAAATTCCCTTAGATGGAAAAGCACAAGCAAGCAAGGTCTCATTTTGGGTGAAATTAATCAAATTAATGGTGAAAGTACATGCTTGGGAAAAATTGCCAATGGAACTCAAATTTCACACGACTTTAATAACGAACTTCATTTGCACCTAATGTCTCAACAAAAGCAATGTTTGGCTGAATGTCTGGGTAAAATTACATTCTCAGCACGTTTTTAGTGCAGATAAATTTTGGAAAATATAAAATACCAATGAATTTAATTCTTGTGGTAAATGAATTTTTATTTCTAGAATTATTATCGAATGGTTACTATTTTTTGTGCAATCCTATTCATTCTCAAGGTACCGTCCACTGATTTCACCCCTTTTCCAAATGAATTTGATTCTCGTTGAGTCTTCCTAATGAAAATAAAGTCCTGAGATGCAATACAATGAAGTAGCAACCACAATTTATTGTTCGAGCTCCCAATTCGCGTGTGATGTTACTATGTTCCGATGGACCGATGTCTAAAAAAATTTTCCATCATCTATTCTTGCTGATTTTCTAGGCACTTTCCACAAAAATGGGATCATTGCTTCCAAAAGAATGCGTTGATTTGTGCCTTATTGTTGTCAATGAGGAAATTACCGATGTTTGATCTTTGACTAACCAACAATTTTTTTTAATGTGCATTTAATTACAGAGGCACAACCCTCTATAAATACTAAGCATTTTGATGTAAAGGAGGAGGATATACATTCTGCTAAAAAAATTTTTGTGTTTCATTTTTTGCATCAATTAAAATATTTTTATCTTCTAGTTTCTAGATCAGTGTTGTTTACAATTACTTTATGCCTATCACTTCTGATATGTTCATTTCCATTATTAAATAAGTTTAAATTTTGCATCTGAATTTAATTCCTAATAAATAAATGAATACTAAAATATTTATTGGAAGTTATCCATACAAAGTTGTGTATGGTTCTTGTGTTTTTTTCTATTACATGCTAGTTAAAAATATAATTTAATTTTTAGCTACCAATTTATCTCCACTTTGTTACTCTAGATCATAGCCATATTTCCCATTCCTTTCTGTTATATCCCATCTCTTTTCGTTACCCTAAGCTTTACACTAATTTTTAGATTAGTACGGGAACCAGTCCTCTCTTGATATTGGCCCGAAGGACATCTCTTTCCTTTGGTCTTTCAATGTTGGTCGGGTCTAGGGTGCACATATATTTTGTACTTAGGCATATTCGTGACCAAAAAATATTTATAAGAATAAATATTTAGATTATAGTTAAGGAGGTGCTTACTCATAATATGCAAGGTTTTCTCCAATCACATAGCATCCTAATCCAATGTGTCTAGTGAATGAAATATACTATTACACATTAGTCTATGCATCCTAACATAGATAGAGTCATACATTTTTTAAAGGTTTAATTCCAATGAAGGTAGATATAACTATTTGGATCCAACCATTAGATAAATATAATTAGGAACTACTTGATCCTATTATAACTAGGGGTGTTAAACCAAATTCATCTACACCCAAGGATACACTCATGGTCCTTAAAAAACTCAAATCAACTCCTATTGATTCTCATTTTATTATATATAATTTTACATATAACTTAATTCCATAAATAATAACTTAGTGATAAGGTGGTAAGTACCATGTTAGTGCATATAAGGGTCTATTTTATTTATATATTTTATATATGTGTACTAATAAAAATAAGGTTAGTAGCTTAAAATATACTTCAAAGAACAAGAGAAAATCATCATAACTTCTAAAAGCAAATGGAATACATTTTTTTATCTATGCTTATAAGCCTTTTAAATAGTGTATTACTATGTAACCTAATATGTTTGATACATGTGCACTTCATGAACTTGATCAAATGTCATAAGTGCATGGGGCTATTTTCTAGAGACCTTAATTATAAAAATTTGATGACATTATTTTTCTTCTGGAATCTAGTATCAACCATATTGATATTGATATTTGTACTTATATAACCAATTAAAGAAAATTAAGTTTATTTTTAGATTGAATAACTTATCATTGACCATTGGATTACTTAGAAGGGGATACACTATTTTATATCTTACCACAAGAGTTTATAATAATATATTTGTTTAATGAACTTGGTTGATGATAAATTTTCAACCAATGTAGCCCTAATTCTCTTTATATAGGAGCTTAGGTTGTATAGAAAAAATCTTAATGAATTAAATTTTATAGAAATACTACAGATTAGAATACATGAATTTTCATTATATAAGATCATTAACATATGGAAAGGGAAGGTCTAATATGGAGACTTATGGGATTTAGACCCTAGATATTAGCCTTTAGGGACAAGGCATCTAGGAACTGGTGAACTAAGATGGAATTTCATATTATGCTCTATCCCAATGGCTATTTCATAGTACTATTTTAGTATGAAGAGCATTGAACATGTGTTTTCTAGGGAGAGCCATGGTTTTTTGGAAGAGCAGGGTCATTCATGAAATCTTGGCATACAAAGTTTCAAGTGGAGGAGGAAATGCCTTCTATGGACCCTATATGGGTTAGGTTACTTATGCTACTAGTTGAATATTGGAACCCCATATCTTCTGTAGCCATTAGCAACACTCTAGGAACTTTCATGATGGTGATTAACAATACTTGTATTTTTTACCAAATGATATGCTAGAATATGCATCCTAATGAACCTCAACAAACCTTTTCTACAAAATATCACATTATAAATAGAGGATGAAGCCTAGGAGTAAAACATTGATTATGAAATATCTCATTTAGATGTTGAATATGCCATGAGTATGGTAACATGACAAGAGACTATCCATAGAAGTACACAAAAAAAATGAAGATAAATAAAAAGGTCAAAGACTTTCAAGAACCTAAAAAGAAATTTTATTCAAATAAAATAGAAGATGTTGAAATTAGTGTAGCACCAAAAAATAAATTTGGTCATTTTACTGATGAAGACTAAATTAGAGGATATGATCATCAAATGGAGACAAAACCGATGGTAGATTCAATTCTTAAAGCAACTGGTTGGTCCAAATCAAGGGAAAAGGAACCTCTATAAATAGATAACAACTAGATCAACATGCATATGGACACAAAGATGAACCACAAAGATTAACAAAGGAAAAATAAGTGAGGAGGAGATAAAAAAGAAGAAAACTATACTCAAGAAACATATAGGATTGCTCAACTTTAAGTTGGAAGAGATATCTTGACCCCCTTTGTGAAGTCCTTGGTGGTATACACAAAGGATCATGAAGGAGCTCCTACCTAAGATCCATATGGTCTATAGTAAGAAAAACTCAAGAAAATAAATATGGACACCAATCAAAATATGGGATGTAATACCAATAAGCACCACCTAGCATAAGAAGTGGAAACTCTTATCTTTGAGGGAAAAGTGAATTCTATCACCAATTAACCCACAGTTTCTCATGAAACTCCTTTCATGGAATATAAGGGGGATAAGTGATAGTCCTTTAAAATATAATGAAATTAGAAGGATGATTCAAAGAAAGAAGCCAAACCTAGTCTTTCTTCAAGAGACTAAGTTATTAGTAGAGGATATGGAGATAGTGGCTAATAAATTATGGCCCATGGGTTAGGAAAAATATCTTATCTCTTAAGGAGTATTGATTGGGATATCTTGTTTGTGGAATCCAAAGGAATTTATGGTGCATTTGGATATGGGAAGCTGGGTATCCTTGGAATCGAAGGGTAGTGGAGGTAAAAATGCCAATATATCTTATGTATTAACATATATGCATCCATTTGTGGGATAGGCCCCCCCCCTTGGGTTTTTCCCGAAGTGGCATCCCTTTTTGGGGGTTTTTTCCACAAATTTAAAAAAAACATATATGCATCCACTACTATAGAGGAAAAATAGAGGTAGTGAGACTATATTGGATACCTCAGGCTCTAGTTCCGTAATGATCAAATTGTCCTAAAAGGGTATTTTAACATCATATTCTCCCTAGATGAAAATTTTGGATGGATGAGAACACTAGACACTATGACTTATTTAATGCATGGTCACATAAGGCATGTCCACCTAATTGATGTCAAGCTCAACAATGGGTTGTTGGCATAGAAAAAATATGATAGGGATCCACATGCATCGTGGAGTGCTTAAAAAAGTTTGTAATCTTGGATGAATTTCTCTCTCTAGAAATAATTCTAAAATATCTTATCATTAATAATGTGTGTTCAGACTTATTAAAAAAATAATTTGGGTTTAGGCCATTGGCCTATTTTTCTAGATCTAAGATTTTGCTAGAAATTACTCATCCTCTAAACTTTATCTTATGTGGTTTAGAGATATTTCCTTTAGGTCATTAGTTCTTCATTGATGGATGGAAGGAAATACAAGATACAATGCCTAGATGTATTGATTTATCAAGAGATTATAGTTCATCAAAACTAGAATTAATGAATGGAATTGGTAGGAGTTTGAGGATTTTAGGGCTAAAAATATAGGTTTGGATTTCCAACTAGAGCAAGTGAACACTCAAATTCACTCTTTGGGACTTAAAGAGGAGCTTATTAAATAGGAAATCCAAGTCTCTTCCAAGTTATAAAAATAGGAAAAGAAGGAGAAGCTCTTATAAACAAAAATCCAAGATCTAGTGGTTGAAAGAAGGGGATATAAACTCCACTTTTTTTCATAAATGTCTACTTGCCAAATGAGGCTCAAAATTTGTACCCTCCCTAATTACCAACACTAATTATCTAATTTACTCTTGGGATGGGATGAATAAAATTACTACTAACTACTTTGAGAAACATTTCTTTGTAATCCCACTAGAACCTAGGGCTCAAGAGGAAATTATACAGGGAATCCATTCACTTATTAAGGAAGAGGATAATAAGGTATTGATAGTACTAGTCTCTATGGAGGAATTAAAGGAAGTGGTTTTCAAGATGAAAAAGGAAAAACACCTAGACCAAATGGCTTTCCCATCAAGTTCTTCTAAGAATTATAGGACCTACTCAAGTATTATCTACTAGCAGTGGTAGAGGAAGTGTGGGTGGAAAATGTTAATTTTCAAAGAAATAAAAAAAACCTCCATTACACTCTTACCTAAGTCCCAAGAGGTGAATTATATGTTTATCATTAGACCAATAGCCCTATGTAATGTTCTCCTCAAACTCATTACAATGGTGATAGCTAAAATATTGAAACCTTTTCCCCTTATGATAATCTATTCAAAGCAAGAAGGATTTATAAATTGTAAATAAAATAGTGCTTGCCCAAGAGGGCCCTTCACTCCTTGTAGGCACAGAGATCCCCATCCATGTTTATCCATTTAGACCTATACAAGACTTATCATAGGCTAGACTAGGATTTTTCTCTATAAGTCTTGAGGAAGTTGGGCTTGACCCAAGATTGGGTGGATTGGATTAGAGGTATTTTTTCCTTAATATCTTATGTTGCAATGATAAATGGTAGTCTATATCCTCTATTTACAAATTCTATGGGACTACACCAAGAGGATAAATTATATATTCCTATAAGGGACTAGCCAATACTAGTAATGGAGGATAGAGTCTAGATTATAGTAAGGGATTGACCAATCTTGGAAATTAAGATTTTCAAGGAGGCTATTCATTAAGTTTTTATAACCCAAATGCTATATTCAATGAAAGAGAAAGATAAACTAGGGTGGGGCTCACATTCTAACAGTGTCTATAATACAACTCGAGGATACTCATCCCTCATTCACCATGGGAAACATCCACTCAGTGATGTATTCAACCATATTTAGAAAATTTCAACCTATCCTAAAGTGAAACTATTTATATGGATCCTTCTTTACAAGAGGGTTCTTACAAGAGACCAATTTATGAAACATGGTTTTTTGGTCTATTTAGATGTGAGCTATGTTGTGCAAATAATAAAACTTAGAAATATTTTTTTTATTGTATCCCTTAACCATTCAATTATATAAATGGTTTGCAACCTTTTTAGATTTGAGACTCCTTCAATTCACCTCCCTCGAGCAAGCATGTAGGACTTAGTCCAGGGTGAATTAATTGAATAACTCAATGAAAGATATGGCCCTAGTTGGCATCTCTTTAATGCTTTAAAATCTTAAAAAAGATAATTAAAAGAATATTTAAATTGACTCACCATAATGTCCAACATATTTGTTAAAATACTACATGTAATATCATGGAAACTATCCTACATACTTTGAAACGCCCTCTATGGTATCTCAATAGTGGCATAATATACTCTCCAAGCATCAACTCCCTATGGATGAATGGATATGTAGGTAACCCTAAGGTCCTCAACCTCCTATTCAAAGGGATAGATCATCGTAAGCCCATCTTAAATATATGGGGAAGATCAACACTGATGGTACATCAAGAGATAAACTAGGAAGGGTAAGCATGGGAGGCATCTAAAGTCTCTTAGATGTACTCATGATTTTCTTTTTGCAAAGAATCTTGGCATCCTCCCTAACAATCTTGCAAAAGTGTGTGCTATCCTTCATGGCCTTTAGGATTCTACTAAGCTTAGTTCATCTATAGTACAAGTAAAAATCAAACTCACAAGTAACCATTAATCAACTAAAGGTGACCACCAGGACCTCCTCTTAGTATTAGAATCTACAAAGAGTGATTGACAAGATACATGTACTTTAGTCTATATTCAAAATAGTAGAGTTTATACACTCCCTAAAAATAAAATATATTTGTAGATGATATGGTGAATTGGGCTTTATACTATGAGGATCTAACTTGTTATGGAGATCCTCCATGATGGTAGACATAAAAACATAGGGATGATCTCTATTGTATTCTCAATATTGATGTTGGCAACTCTAATTCCTACATTAAATGAATTAGAATAAAGTCATATATTTCTTTGTCCTTGTATTAGCAAAATGCTTTTAATACATAGTTCTTTACATAATATAAAATTTTATATGAAAGCCTTATTTTCTTAGAAGGAGTGATGATGTAGCTTTTTAATATGCCTATAAGTAATACAAAAGCATTTTTAACACAAAATAAATAGTTAAGTTCCTTTTGGATAACATATTATTGTTATTTTGTAACTTATTATTGATACACTTCCATATTAACCTCACAAATGTATGCATATAAAGGAAACTAATTTATCATAGTAATCATATATCTTATAAATCTTGAAAAATCACATGATCATTATTTGTGCTATTTGTTCCTATTTTTTATAGTATCCATTTTATAAACCTATGTATCTTTTCTTTCAAATGCTTTTTACTTTAGAATGATGGGTTCTTCAACATGTTATCAAAGCATAATATTATGAGCTCTAGAACCTAGTATCATAAAAAATCAAATTAGAGTGACATTCATAAAAAATCTATATCATGATCATTCTCTTGTTAGAATTAGTAAAGGAAGACTTCTCTTCAAATTGATCTTCAATAAGTAATATAAAATCTTAGGAAAGTTTGGGATTAATTTTTTGTATCTAATTCAAATCCAATTGAGCTATTATACGTAGTATTGGATGGAAGGTCAAATATATTGAGGTTAAATTGACAATTTAAAAGTTATTGTAATGGGGAGAAATAATTTATATCAAGAAATTATAAATGCATGCACATTCAATACAACCTTTTAGATCCATTTGGAAATTCAAAATCCATGTGAATATTTAGTGAGAAATATAGTTGTATAGTTTTTTGGACTATCTATTTTACCCATTAATATATTTAAGCCAAATTTGTTGTGTTATTTTATGCAACATTACACTTAGTCTTCCAAAGATCATATCTTAGTCAATTAGAAAATATTTAAAGTGATTATATATCTAAAAATCACATTTTGGACATGTCATGGTGACATAAATATTTATGGACCATATATTCAAGAAATATTATATTTTGGTTGAAACACCAATGATTTGGACTTTCTTCATTCTAAAAATTTGGCTAAAAAGAATAATGGACTCTAGATAGTTAATTATGAGCCTTTCTCATGGGATCCATATGGTTTGATTTGTTAGCGTACTATTTCCTATTTTGTTTTATTGCACGCATTTGTTATTCCTGTTGTAACAAATGCTATTGTTGCTACACTGTTACAACGTAACAGTTCAGTTACGCCGGATGTTCTATTCCCGGCACTGTAACATATTATTTAAACTCTGATGAATAATACAATAGCTAGTTCGCACATTTACATGGCATCAGAGCCAGGGGCGAGGTGAGGAGCAGAGTGCATTTTTGATTCGGGCGCATTTTTTTTTTTTTTTTTTCGCAGTCCGTGCGTTAAAAAAAAGAGACGTGCAGGACCTCGCGCAGAGTGGGGAGGAGCCGAACGCGCGTCCAGTTCGCGACGATCGAGCGCGAGCCCGCGCTCTGCAGGCCACGACGCGCCCACGCACGACAGAGCGCAGCGCTTCGCAGGCCGCGACGTGCCCACACGCGCGAGCGTCACGCGTCGCGCAGGGTACTGTCGAGGCCCGTGCCCGCGCGACAGGACTGTCACGACAGAGGGTATTGTGGAGGCCGGACCCGCGCGCGGCAGTCGAGGAGGGGAGAACCCCCCCCCCAATACCCCGCGCAGCGCAAACGTTGCGCGTTGGAGGGAGGACGCGTCACGCGTCAACGGACGCGCGCGCGGCGCTCCCCGAGGTGGCCCCGCCCCCCTCCCCACCCACGCGCGACGCGCGATCTACGCGTGCGTGCTCCCCGAGGTGGCCCCCCCCCCCCGCGGGCGGTTCCCTTCCCCCCACCCACGCGCGACGCGCAACCGCGCGCGCGCGCTCCCCGAGGTGGCCCCCCCCGTCCCCACCCCCACTCCCCCGCCCGCGGAGCGGGAATTCAAATTCCCGCCCGCGCGGGAAATCGGAGGGGGTATAAACCCCCCCTCCCCGCGCGGATCGCGTCCGTGAGACGCAGTCATTGCGCAGAAGGGCCGAGGGCCCTCTAGCCCGAATCCCTCGCGCGCGGGCCGGCCCCGATTTTAAAAAAAAAAACAACGGGCAGAGAGCGGAAAAGGGCGGTTAGACGTAAGCCCCCCGGGCCGGAAAAAAAAAAAATTCTCGCTGCGACTTGCAGAGAGGAAGCCGAGCCGGAGGCTGCCGCAGAGGGTGTTGAAAAGGGAGGTGACTTGCTGATCTTTTCGGATCGCCTCGCTGGCTCACGTGGTCGTGAGCCGTGCGGTAAGGCTCAGGGAGCCTACAGGTCGGGGGTTCGAATCCCGCCGACTCCCCCAAGGTATAATTTTTTTTTGTCAAAGTCATTTTTTATTATTATTATTTTTAATTAAAATTTTTAATTTTAATTTTTTTTTAATATAGTTTTTAAACTTTAATAAATTAAAATTTAATTTTAATTTATTTTTTCTAAAGTTTTAAAACTATAGAAATTAAAATTATTTATTTTAATTTTAAAATTGATAATAATTATAAAAATGCTTTGTTAAAGAAAGCCTTTTAAGGGGGGATATTTTTTCAAAAAAATCAAAGGGGGATTGAGAGTAATTTTTCATGAAAAATAGCAATTTGGCATTGTAAAAGGTGCATTTTCGGCCGTGACCGACACCTTGTGGGTTATTCTAGTGGGCATTTTTTTTGTTGTATGTTGCATATTTCATTTTTGCACTATAACATTAAAAATTAAAATCAAACACTCCCTAAGTCCCCGGAATATAAAACCCATCTGTGCAATTTATTTGCACTGCAACGTTCGGTATTTGCGATACCTCTGGCCAGCACTTACAAGTAAAGTTGTCGTGATTTGGCTACTGTATCCACCGCCTAACATAGCCGCTATAACGACGTCCGAGCTTGTTCTCTATAAATCGTCTGGGAGGAATAAGTACGCCATTTTTGCATTTTTTACTCCATCCACTACCCTTTATCGCACTTGTGTTTAGGCGTAAATCCTGACGAAGTATTCTTCATAGTGTTTAGGGGAAGTTACGCCCCACGCATGAGAAGAATCTTCTATGGTAGGTGCCATCAACAAGGCGATTCCCTTTCAGTACCGCTTATGTTCCACGTATCGTATGATCTCTAAAATTCACCTATAGTCTCCCTCACGTAAGGGCGGGTGATTTTTTGTTGATCTTTCTAAATACCTATAGTTTCCCTCACGTAAGGGCGGGTATTTTGTACGGTATATTGGCCTAGCAAAAGGTATATCGAAAGGGGGACCAATTTGGTGATATAAGGAACCTTCACTATGGCCGCCGTTGCAAAATTGATGACCGATCCGCATCGCTTATTGAAAGGTCCAAATTATACACCATGGAAACATAAGATGAAGGCTATTCTCCAAATGGAAGATTTGTGGGATATTGTTACCGGAGTAGCAACAAGGCCTTCACCAACAAAGCAGGATCCACGAGTCCTTCAAGCAGATCAGATTGCTTTTGACAAGAAAGACAGGAGAGCAAAGGTGCTCATTTTGTTTGTCGTTTCGGATGAAGTGCAACCTCATATAGCCGATAAAGCAAGTGGTAAAGAGGCATGGGATGCCCTTAGAACCATCTATGAGGGGAAGAATGAATCCACCATTCTTCATCTTCAACAACAACTTCATAACCCGAGTTTGAGACAGTGGTGAAACAGCTTGAACTCTTTCCGTGCAGAGTGTCCGAGTTGAAAGAGAAATTGAGTTCTCTAGGAGATACCGTGGATGAAAAGCTTCTCATTTCACTTGTGATGAGAGCTTTACCTTCTTCATTTGATATGTTGATAACCTCCATCCAGGTGTCCCAACGACAAATTACCTACATCGAGTTGGTCAATCTGGCTTCAACAACAGGAGGCACGCCAACTTCACAAGGATGATTCTTCCAATACAGCCCTATACACCAACAGCAGTGGTTCTAGGAAGAAAGGTAATGGGCAAAAAGGAGGCAACTTTCGTAAAGGAGGAAATTCTCAACAGGATACGAAAGGAAAAGGCAAGCAACCTCAACGAAGAAGAGGTGGTGCAAGATCCGTGAGAAAGACAACCATGACACCAACAAGTGTTGGCATAAGAACAAGCAAAAAGGCCAAAACAAACCACAAAATAAGAACAAGCAACCCCAGGTGAATGTTGTCGTTGAAGAATCCGACTCGTATTCCGAATGGGCACACAAGGTGCTCATGACTACCACAGATTCCACTCAGAGGGATCCTATTTGGTATGTCGATTCTGGAGCTAGTAAACATATGACTGGCGATAGATCGTGGTTTGAATCATTTGTGGCCAAGGAGGGCAAACCCGTCACCATTGCTGATGATAAAACCTACAGTGGTTCAGTGGAGAGGGTACAGCTTCGACCACTCTTCCCGATGGCAAGTGTCGATTGACAAGGTCCTCTATGTTCCGGGATTGGCCAACAATTTGTTGTCAGTGACACAAATCCTGGATAGAAATATGGTTGTCAACTTTCGTGTTGAGAATGGAAAGAAGTGTTGTACAATTACCAGGAAGGGTAAGCAGATTGCAACAGCTTCATATAAGCATGGCTTATTTGCACTAGATGCTATCTCTACTCCACATGTTGCCATGACTGTCTCTACCAAGGAGGCAACTTCCCTATGGCACAAGAGATATGGGCATCTTAGTTCCGGCTACTTACTTGAGCTCAGCAAGTATGAGATGGTAAAGGGTCTTCCTTCCCTTTCGCCACATTGCCAGTTGTGCTCGACCGCTAGCAGAAAGCAAAGATAGAGTACCATTTGAGAAGAGCTCTACAAGAGCACGAAAACCTCTCGGAGCTAATTCACACCGATCTATGCGGTCCTTTCACACCCAACATTGTTGGAGGGAAGAGGTACTTTCAGCTATTCGTAGATGACTACTCACGAAAGATGTGGGTTTTCTTTCTCAAACCGAAATCGAAGCTTTCGCATTCTTCCAGCAGCTCAAGAAATCCGTTGAGAAGGAGTCGTGGGCTTCTATCAAAACCCTCCGCTCGGATCGAGGGGGAGAGTTTACCTCTAATGAATTTTCTGCATTCCTAGATAAGCATGGGATCAAGAGACAGCTTAACAACCGCCTATACTCCTCAACAGAAATGGAGTTGCCGAGAGAAGGAACCGTTCTATCATGGAAATGGTTCGTTGTATGCTCACAGGTGCAACTCTTGGGCAACAATATTGGGCAGTAAGCCGTCACCACCGCAGCTGTATCTTTTGAATAGGGCACCCACAAAGGCCCTAAAAGGAATGACTCCACAGAAGCATGGAGTGGTCGAAAACCCTCCATATCTCATCTACGTATTTTCGGGTGTCAAGCTTTCATGCACATACCGAAAGAAAAAAGGAAGAAGCTAGATGAGAAAACACCGAGATGTATTTTTCTTGGATATTCTCGAGCACTCTAAAGGATATCGGTTGATAGATCCTTTGACCAAGAAAATTCATATCAGCAGAGATGTTGTCTTTGATGAAGCTTTCACATCACAGAGCACATCTACAAGACACCAGGATATTGTGGAACCAAAGGAAGAGGAGATTCCTTCACAACACAGATAGGAGGTCCTTCTACATCTTCTTCACCACCACCGGCGTAATCCTAAATGGTGTACAAATACAATCGGAGATGCAAATTTATCCACTCCTCCCAATTTGAATTTGGATAGACCTCGTACACGCAGTATGGCTCAAAAGGAAAGAGAAGCCGAGAAACCGGTGAGGTTGATGATCTTTGTCAATCTTTTGAGGAACTTTCTCGTGACTCCAAGTAGAGAAGTTGAGGATATGGATATTGATGATGACAGGGCATTCATGTCTACCATAGATAGTCTTGAACCCGCATCGCTGCAAGATGCTCTTAGTGAGCCTCCGTGGAAGGCCGCTATGGATACAGAGTATGAGTCTCTCGATGAAGAATAAAACTTGGAAGCTTGTTGATCCGCCGCATGGAAAGAAACCTATTGGCTGCAAATGGGTATACAAAGTCAAGTACAAGGCAGATGGAACAATTGATAAGCATAAGGCCCGTCTTGTTGCAAAGGGCTATGCTCAAAAGGAAGGCATCGACTATGAAGAAACTTTTGCACCTACAGCTCGGATGACCACAATTCGGGTTATGTGTGCTATGGCAGCACAATATGGGTGGAAAGTTCACCAAATGGATGTCAAAAGTGCCTTTCTTAATGGTGATCTCCAAGAAGAAGTCTATATGACTCAGCCTAAAGGATTTGAAGTGGAAGGCCAACAGCAGAAAGTTTGCAAATTGGTCAAATCCTTGTATGGTCCGAAACAAGCTCCTCGAGCTTGGTATATAAAAATGGACAATCACCTAATGCAAGCATGGATTTAAGAGATGTCCGTCGATGCAAACCTCTATTTCAAGAAACAGTGGTTCTCGAGATAGTGTTGCTTGTACTCTATGTGGATGATCTCGCTCATTACAGGGAGTTCGAAGATATGATCTCTACCGTCAAAAGAAACTTGTGCAAATCTTTTGAGATGACAGATCTTGGACTTCTCCATTACCTGTCTTGGTCCGGAATTCAGCCGTAAGGAGCACACCATCAAAGTGTCTCGTAAAAAGTATGCCAAGACATTGCTCGATAAATATCGCATGATCGATCGCAAGCCAATGGCAACTCCTATGGAGAATGGACTTCGCTTATCGCGATATGATGACTCACCCTGTAGATGGCACTCTCTATCGACGCTTGATTGGGAGTCTCATATATCTGACCAATACTAGGCCAGATCTCGTATTTGCTGTAAACTATCTTTCGAGGTTCATGCAGGAGCCTAAGACTACTCATTGGAAAGCAGCAAAACGTGTTCTTCACTATGTCCGTGGTACTATAGAATATGGCCTAGAATACAAGAGGAACAACAAATTCTTCTTGCAAGGATACACGGACTTCGACTATGTCGAATCATTTGATGATCGCAAGTCAACTTCCGGATACATTTTTCATCCGGGATCCGGTCCTCGTCTCTTGGCATGCAAGAAGCAACAGTGGTTGCTATTTCTTCAACAGAGGCGTAATATCGCGCCGCACGTGAAGCCGTGTGCGAAGTGATATGGTTACGTCGCATTCTCGACAAGTATGGGCCATCCATCAAAATCTCCAATACACTTGTTTTGCGACAATCGTGGTGTTCTGAACCTCGTCAAGAATCCATCCATCATGAAAAAACAAAGCACATTGACACACAATGTCATTTCATTCGAGAGGAAGTTCCAAAGCACCGAATTCAGCTTCAAAGACATTCCCACCGATGCTCAAGTTGCGTACATTTTCACTAAGGCACTTGGACGTGTCAAATTTGAATTGTTTCGCAGCCTCACTTTGTATTGCAAAATAATGTAAGGGGATGTTAGTAGAGTATAGTTATTAGTTATTACATTACCCAAATAATGTAATAAAGGGGGATGTTAGCGTACTATTTCCTATTTTGTTTTATTGCACGCATTTGTTATTCCTGTTGTAACAAATGCTATTGTTGCTACACTGTTACAACGTAACAGTTCAGTTACGCCGGATGTTCTATTCCCGGCACTGTAACATATTATTTAAACTCTGATGAATAATACAATAGCTAGTTCGCACATTTACATAATATAATATATAATAAGGTAATTTATGATTGGGAAGAGAAGAATAAGTTATATATATAATTGATATTCTCTAAAATTAAGGATGAATATCACTTTATAATATTTTGAAAAAACAATTAAAGATCATGTAATTTACAATGACTCTAAAGAGGATGATGGGTCCTTTTCCCAATAATTAGGAATAATTTATTTATGAGGATAGCATTGAATCTTCTAATTATTTGGATCATAATTTTTCTACTTATATTGAGATGATTCTTTTAAATAGGAAGAAAATGATGGGATTCTTGAAAATGTTATATTTTTTAAATAAAGCATGAAAATCTTAATCTAAAATTGAGAATTTGAATTCTCTTAATTATAAATTTCTATAGGAAACACTAGACTTGAGAAAAATACTAAACCATGAGTAATATTGATAGACATTGTGTAGTTATGATTATGAAACTATTGGGCATACCAATTTAGATAGTATTAATATTCAATTGAGACAGTGATTAACTTTATCTTTTAATTATTATATTTTCCTATGGGTTCATGTGCACCATGCAAAGTGAACATTATATATTATATTATTATTTGATGCTTGGTTTTAATGACCAATATTAGAAGTGTTGTAGTGTATTATAACATGGTACTTATATCTCCATACATCCAATTGTTTGAGTATTGATTTGAGATGATTATTTTATTTATTTAATGATATATTATTGGTGTATAAGGACATCTTTCTATATTCATGTTTATCTTTCTCTATGAGTTCTATTTTTATTTATTTGTTGGGTAATGTAGTTGATTTCCTTAATTCTTAAATATATTGCATGATTCTTCATTGTATTAGCATGGATTTGAACTATCATTACTTGCTCCAAACATTTAGATCTTTAATAGCAAATCCAAAGAAACTTTGTAGTTTTCATTTGGGTAGTTATTGAGAAATGTGTTAAGTAGGAATTCTCTTTTAAGATTTATCTATTAAAAATATTACAATATTTACAAAAGAAAATAAAAATGTACTCTTTACTATTTTACTTGTATGGGTGGGCATGTGCATACATACATATTCATCATTCCATTTTGAACATTTGGTCAATTTACACCTTTCAAAAAGTTTTATGTTGAAATATATAGTGGTTAAGCTTCACTTGAGGCCATGAATGACTTTACATTGTATTGTACATATAATTCCTTTGGGCCCTTATAAACCTTGTAAAGGTATTTGTTTTATATTATTTAACTTAAAGGTTGATTCCGTAATATTGACCTAAAGGTACCTTCTAATTGAGTACCAAACCTCCCTCATACGAACCATTTTATTATTGGTTAGAGGGTATACCATTTTTCTTTAGTGATATTATTTGATGTCTTTGGGAACCCTCTTATATCATGTGCATTGCTTTCTATGTATTACTTTTAGAATTTTTTGGCAATGTATTTATTCTATTCATTTTTAGAATCTATTGTATAATCCAACATGGTATCATAGTAGGTATGAGTCTCCATTACTCAATTGTGTTTCTTTAGAAAATCATCTTCTATACTTTCTCTTAAGGAAAATAGTGTTTGGAGCAGCTAGAAGAATTTTTGTAAGTCGTTGGTAGTTTTTAAAAATGGATTTTTGATAAAAACCCTCAATGGACTTGGATCACAAGGATTTCACTTGATTTAGTATATTTGTTCTAGGAGATATTTTCATTGACAAGTACCTTTATTCATGTCTTGACACTCAATCCATTCATTTAAATTTTTATTTAAGACTAGATGGAGCTCTAGTTTTGAGATTAAGTTTCTCAATGTTTTTTAAAACCTCATTTTTTTTTTAAATATCCATTTTATTTTATTTTTTAACATTCTATAACCAATAGCAACACATATTAGAGGACAACCTACATGGCCACTATGATAAAAGAAAAAAAGAGGCTAAAAATATTTTGATAGACCTTGGATGCCAATAGAGTCATGGTAATACTTCCTTACATGGAAAAGACCTCCAAGACAGTTGACAAAGTTGCTAAAATTATCCTACAATTTTTTTGCTACACTAGCATGGGAGGATTTCCTAATTGGTTCTATTTAACAAACAGATTGTATGGTGAAAATTTTGATAATTAAATATAATTTTTCAATTTTTTTAAATTCTTTGTGAAGTTTCATGGGGTCGAGTCCAAAAATAAATCTCATTTTATCTCCAACTACCTATTTCTTTGGGTTAAAGGCTCTCTTTTATCCTCCAAAACTTAATTTTTTAAATTTATTTATGGAATATTCTAACAAATATTCTAAAACTAAGAGGAGAGGCAAATTCTTGCACACTAATGATATAGTGCTAACATCACATGCACAAAGGATATAAAAAAATAAACACATAATGTAATATGTAAAAGGGTTATCCAAGGCACTTTAGCTTTGGTATTGCATTGCTTCCTTAGCTTAAACAACTAGGAGAGTCTCCCTTCATCATTTTTATCTTAGAGATCCAAGGATCAAATCCCATGGTCTCGAATCTTTTGGTAGACATGTTGATATCACTCCCTTGACAAATAACATTAATAGTCATGATGTGGTACAAAATGGTGATGCAACAACTATTGAGGTCACTTATTTTAGACATGTAATGAATAACCTTAATCACTACCTTAATCATAAGTAATTTTGGTAATGAATAACCTTAATCACTACCAATATTTCTTTTACAAAGGAACCATGCTTAATTACTTGAGATTCATCTCAATTAATTTATATCATATGGAAGTTTTTTTAAAGGAACTATCAAGCAACATTTGAAATTACTCCTATGTAGTTTTTAGGTTTATTATTATTATCATTGTTGAGAGCATATACGTAGCTATTGTTTAGCATTATTGAGAGCATATAGAGATTTAGTTGGACTTTATCTATGTTAGGAAATGAGCTCTTATTAGTTGATTTGGGTTGAGAGAATAATGGAGCTCCATATTTTGTTGAGCCCAAATTCGTTCTTTCCCATCCTATAAAATATAACCGGGGTTGTGCAAATGAATAGAATGAATTCAAATGTTCATTGTGGTATCAGAGTCGAGGGAAATTCTCCAAATAGCCTATTTCCCATCACAATTTTATGAGTTCAATCTTGATGCTGGTTTGGAGGTTTAACAAAGGAGAGGTGCTGCTACCAAGACTGAAGTTGAGATTGTGCTAAATGCTACAATCAAAGGCATTGGAGATCCTATTATAGACATGTTGTAGACATCCTGTGTAGACGTCTTGTGTTGACGATATATTGAAATCACGTTTTGAAGATGTGTTGTTGCGGCCATGAATATACAACTATTATTTTATTGTTTGAAACTTGTTGTGAAAGCAAGAAGAATCAAGAGGTAATTTATTTTGATTCAAGATACGACTGCGTTGCTTCAGAGATAAGGGAACATGAATGTGAGTTTGAACCAATACGTGAATGTGCATTTGAATTGACGCTGATAAGTGAATGTGAATTGTTGTGTTAAACTTCTATATGTGTGATGTGTATTGGCTGTATAGATCACCTGTAGTAAGGCTTACTCAGCATGAGAAGTTAGGTACTATTAAGAAGGCCCGCGACTGCATGGATCTGTTTATCTGGTGCGCGCATACAAGGAAACTTTTATAAGATGCTGTCAATGGGACCTGTAGGATTATCAACGTTCAACGTATTCATCAATGGAGGAGACGCCTAGGAAATTACGTTCAAAGGAGATGTAGTGATATTGATGCACTGAATGTGCTGCATAATACTTGCACACTACATGTTTTGACTATGCGGTAGATAGCTCATAGCAAACACACAGTGAAGGATGCAAGACCGAAATTGACCAGATGTGAGTGGATTCATTGTCAAAGACTGTTGAGCAAAGACTATTGAGTGAAGACATTTAAAAAAAATGTGCACCAGAGGAGAGTGTGTGGTAGGAGAACGTGATCTATTTTTTTGACTTCCTATGTGGTGATTGAAGAAGATGAATCCTTAATTTGGTGCATTGCATGTCTTGAAAATCCTACAATAGTGATCTTGATCTTGTTGGAAGATGACACGATTCCTGATAAAATGTCACAGGATCTTGACGTGAAATTTGCACCAAAGAGTTATGCGTTGTGACGTGACGTAGACGGCTAAGTGTTGTGAATTATGCTATGATGGAATTGTAATATTACAAAAAAAAATTATATCTACTCTAGTGTGCATTGAAAGAGATGTGAGGTTAGATTCTGGTCACATTTTCTAAAGCTACAACAAGCTTTGAGGATCCACCGTTGAAGAAACAAAGTCAAACATATCTTGTGGAGGTCCTGCCCTAAAATATTGTGAAGGAGATATGCATTGGAGAGATCGTGTTGAAAGCCCTACGTTGAATATTGCAAGGTTGAATGAAGCCATCGTTAGCCATCGTTTACTAAAGAAGTGAAGCAGAACATTGTTTTCATTTATTTTTAGCTACGTGCACGTTGTGGATAAGTCTGCAAATTTTAGGACTTACTAAAGTATTGCCTAACCGTAAGCATCTATAGAAGATATATTTTTTTTACTCACGTGAGAGACATAGGAGTCATTTTCATCCAGTTAAAAACTGACTGTGCTTGATTTTTGCATTCAGAAGACGTGAATAGAGAGAGAGGAACGTTTCTCAAGACGAAAACGAAGAGAAGACATATTATTGTAAACGCTTCTATTGAGTCCTAGTTGTGCTGTGGAGATCAGTTGTAAAGAAGGTCATACCTATCTACATATAACTATCTATTGCTAAAATTGGCAGAAAAGAGACAAAAAGAAAGATGCAACACATTTGACATCTGCTCTACAAGTAGTTTTTATTGTAAGATATTTTTGATAGAAAGGAGACAAAAAGTAGCTTTGTCTAATTTGTAAGCTTTACATTCTACTTCTACTGGTTGCATTTATGAAATTATTTTTGCTACTATGATAATTGTTGCTGCAAAATAAGACAGAGAAAGATATTTTGTAGATATTATTTTTGCTGCTTTAGAGGACAGAGTAATAGGTCAATGGCTGCCAATAATAATCTTCCCATTCCATAATTTAATGGGTTAGATTATGAGTATTGGTCCATCAAGATGAGGACCTTACTTATTGGAAAAGGACTATGGGATATGGTCAAAGAAAATTATGCAAAACCTACAGATTGGACAACCTTGAGTGCAGCAAATAAAACCAACAAGAAGGATGTCCAAAAGCAAAATTCTTCTGCCCTCTACCATCTCCAAGCTGCTTTGGAGAAGAGCATATTTCCAAGGATTACCTCTTGTTTATCATCCCAAGAAGCATGGACAGCCTTGAAAGATAGCTACCAAGGGAGTGATCAAGTGAAGCAAGTGAGGCTTCAAACCTTGAAGAGATATTTTGAAAATCTCAAAATGTAAAATGATTAAAATGTAGGTGATTATTGTATTAGAGTGAAATCTATTGTAAAAAAAATGCAAACCCTTGGAGAAGACATCAAAACTGAAGTAGTGGTGAAGAAAGTGTTGAGAACACTTCTTCATAAATGGAACCATATTGCTATCATTATTGAAGAGTCTAAAGATTTGTCTACTCTATATTTTGATGCTCTAATTGGTTCTTTGATGTCTCATGAAGAAAGATTACAGGGTTCTACATCAACAAGTTATGGAGGTGATGAAAAAGGTTTATCATCCAAGGAGTGTGAAGGAAGAGGTCAAGGAAGAGGCCAAGGAAGAGGACAAGGAAGAGGACAAAGGAGAGGCAAAGGAAGAAGTAGATCAAGAGGTAGCAATCAAGGAAGAGGTGGTAATCAAGGAAGAGGAGGTGACAAATCAAAGAAAACTTGTTACAGTTGTGGTAAGCTTGATCACTTTAAAAAATATTGTTGGTCCAAGACTTCTCAATAAGGGAGAGGAAAATATGGAAACTATGGAGAGAAAGAAGGTTCTTCAAATTTATTTCTAACCTATGGAAAATTAGATCAAAATCTTAATGAAACTTGGATTTTGGATACTGGTTGTTCCAATCATATGAGTGGCAAAGAAGAGCTATTTCCTACCATGGATTCCTCCTACAAATCAAAGATCAAATTGGGAGATGAAAATGCACTACAATTTGAAGGTATGGGAGCCATGGAAGTTCCAAAAAAAGAATGCACCAAGAAGGTAAACAACATCTATTACACCCCCAAACTCCAACATAATTTGCTTAGTGTTGGACAAATGATGGAGAAAAACTATAGGCTTGTTTTTTATGATGGAAAATATGTAATTTTTGATAAAAATAATTGTAATAGAGTTGTTACACAAGTACCTATGACAAATAATAGGTTTTTTCCTCTTAAGTTTGGGGGAAAAGGAGGTTTTCAACTTGTTAGTATTGCAATTTCTAATCCAAGTGTGCTTTGGCACTTGAGATATGATCATATCAATTTTGTAAGCTTGAATATGTTGACTTCTCAAGCTATGGTGAGTGGACTTACAAAAGTTGAAGAACACAAGGAGGTGTGTGAAGGGTGTGCTTTGGGAAAGCATTCAAGATCAAAGTTTCCAAGAGGACAAGCATGGAGAGCAAGCCATCCACTCCAATTGGTGTATTCGGACATTTGTCATCCAATGCAAACCAAAATCATGGGTAACAAATCTTACTTTATCACTTTCATTGATGATTTCTCTAGGATGTGTTGTATTTATTTTTTGAAAACTAAAGATGAAGCTTTTGATTGTTTCATAGATTTCAAAAATAATGTAGAGAATCAAAGTGATTTTCTTAGGACTGATAGAGGAGGAGAGTATTCATATAATGCACTTCTAAAATTTTGTAAATATTATGGGATCAAAATGTAATTCACAAATGCATATACCCCACAAAAAAATGGTGTGGTTGAAAGAAAGAACCACACTATAGTAGAAATGGCTAAATCAATGCTTCAAACTAAGCATCTAAGTAACATGTATTGTGTTGATGCTGTCAGAACTAGTGTTTACATTTTGAATAGGAGTCCTACTTCTAGTTTATATGGGATCACTCCTTATGAAGGATGGTATGGCAAAAAGCCAAATGTAAAACACTTTAAGGTTTTTGGTTGCCTTGCATATGCCCACATTTCAAATGAGCAAAGAAAGAAACTTGACCCCAAAATTCAAGCATATATTTTTGTTGATTTTGTGAATCTTCCAAAGCATATAGGCTCTACAATACCAAAATACATAAAATTATACTCTCTAGGGATGTAATTTTTAATGAAGGGAGAGAATGGGGTCATCAAAAACTTTTTGTTGATGATAGATCTCATGATGCAAGTTCTTCTCAAGTGGAACAAGTGCAGCCTAAAAATAACAAAGGAAGTCCAAGCCCAAGTATGAGTACTACTTCAAGTACAACAGATGCTACTCCAAGTCCTTATCCACAAAGATCAGCAAGTTATTCTCCAATTCCAATGGAAATAGATTCACCATCAAGAGGTAAGAGAACACTTCAGTACCATCCCTCTTACCAAATATTGGATACGATTTTTCAAAAAAGATACACTAGAAGTCAAACTAGTGAGATGAATGAAGTTTTGAAAAAACTTGAAAATTTGCACATGTATGGCGATGATAACTCCCAAGAACCTAAGGGAGAATTTGTAAATTATTCTTTAATTACTAGTGTAGAGCTAGAGTCATCTAGTTATGAAAAAGCATGTATTCATGATGTATGGCAACAAGCCATGAAAGAGGAAATGACCTCTATAAAAAAGAATGATACTTAGGAACAAGTGGAGCTTTCTAAAGGTAAGAAATGTGTTGGATGTAAATGGGTCTACAAGACCAAGTTCAATGTTGATGGGAGCATTGAAAGACACAAAGCAAGGCTAGTAGAAAAATTGTTTACTCAGAAGTATGGAATTGACTATGAGGAGACCTTTACTCATGTTGCGATACAGGAGACCATCATATTATTAATTTCTTTGGCTGCTCACAAAGGATGGAAAATTCAAAACATAGATGTGAAGAGTGCATTCCTTAATGGGTACTTGTATTAAGATGTTTTTGTGCAACAACCTCAAGGCTTTGAAGAACAAGGTAAGGAGAACCTTGTCTAAAAATTGAAGAAAGCATTGTATGGTCTAAAGCATGTTAGAATAAGTGAATTTTCTCTTAAGTTCCACTATGATACACACTTGAGTTTCCACTCCTCCATGTTTCAGGAGAACTCTTAGTGGTGTCTTCATCAAGTCTTATGAGTTGTTGTAATCCAACGGATCTCAATTATCAACTTTGCTATTTATACAAAGTTGATCCTTGAAATAAATCAATCAGTTCCACTCTTCTCTTCATCTTTTGTGTAATGCTTTGCATATCTATTATTGTGAAATTTTAACATGGTACCAGACCAGGATAGATTTTGCTAGCATTCTCTCTTGGGGGTTCTAAGAGCTTGTTCTTTTATCCTTTTGTTGGTCTTTTTTTTATAGGCCTTCATAAGATTATATATAATTTTTTTTCAGCTATATTTGTTTTTCAAAATTATATGTATGTGAGCTTTTTCTGATATTATTTACCTCCTTCTCATTTAAATAAGGGAAAACTCTTTGTATTCTGAGTAATTTTTTTAGATATATTGCTCTTTCTCTTTTCATAGATATATTCTAAAATACATAAGATATAATTCCTTTTCTATGTATTTTTTAGAAATTCTATGATACTCATACATTAATTTTCCATTGTTTACCTTAGCAAAAGAACTTATTTTTTATATATATCGTGATATACAGGTTAAATCCTTTTCAATTTTTTTTGTAGGTAATATTCAGCCTCTTCTCTGGCTTTCTAAGAGTGTTCTCAGAGAAGGCGCCTTCTTTCATTACCTTGACACCCAAATTTGGGCACCATAAGGCAGCATGTGCCACCTCTCTCCACTCTCTCTTTTGGAAGAGTCCCTCTTTGAACGTTGGGGCTAATAAATTTTTTGTCTCCCTTAATTCGATTATGTTTTCTTTTGGTGCCCACCTCTCTTCCACCAAACTCTCTTTTGGCGGTCTCCCTCTTTGAACATTGGAGCTAAGGTCTCCCTTCGTATGATTTCTTTCAATTTCCTTTATTTCTTTAAATAAGAACTATTTAGAATATTTTAATTATATTTTGGCACCCCTATTTTGAATCAAATTTTCTCGAAGTCAAAATCATTAAACAATGCCAAGCATATCTAATCCATTTGGCGTTCGAAAAATGGCTATAGTTGGGTCCCTTTAAAATATTGTTTGATCAAGCTTGTTTCTCATCGCTTCTTCCTTTTGAATGTTACAGTGGTTTCCTCAGGAAATATTTTTTAGTATTGTTCTCTATCCTCTCCATTTTTTATACAGGTTTTTCAAAAAACTTGCTTTGTTAGAGGCTCCCATTAAAATGTGAATGAGGCGTCTTCAAAGGACTTCGTAGCCCTTTATTCTGGGCTCTCTAACCTTATTTTGTAGGGATATTGATTGAGGGGCACAATTCATCTCCAAAGAGTGTGTACCGATTCTAATCAATTTTTTTGCAGGCACCTCATGCTCTGAATTTTTCACAGAGATTATTTTCTTAAAATAACTAACATTTTTTGCAAGCTTCTCTGACTCTCCGACTTAATGTCTTCTGAGTAAACTTAGGTTATTTCCTTTTATAAATTTATTTTGGTTCCTTTAATCTATCTACGTATATTGCATACTCCAAATCATAAAAGGAAGAAGACTTGGACACTCGTCGTCTTAAAAGCCTCATTTTTGCTTCGGTGAAGACATCAACAGAGCACCGCATCTTTGAGGAGGAGGATATTTTTTAATTTTGGTTGCAGGCTTCACCTTTACTCTGAAGCAACCATATCAATAGTCTCCACCCTCTGCTATGAAATTGATGTTTCATCAAGCATCTTCATCTTTTAGAATGCCCTCTCTCTCAGGGATGTAACAGCTTTATAATTTTTTATATCCATAAAAATCTTGTTGTATTAGTTTTTTCGATCCTCCTATTTTGAAGGTCATTTGTTTTTCCTCCTTTTTGCAAAGCCTTATTTTACAAGGCTCTCATCGAATAGTGAGTCGATATTGTAACCTTTTAATAAAAAAATTATTTGGGGGGGTTAGTGCATTTATTTGCACATTTTGTGTTTCTTAAGGGGGGGTTGCATCATTTTTTGTCTATATTCCTCTATAGTTCTTTCTATAACTTTTTTAAGAAGCTTTTCTAGGTGTTATTGTTGAAATATTAGTAACTATATTTCATATGGAATACACTCTCTAATTGCAAAAACTTAAAACTCCTTTTATGTTTATTTTTTAAATATTAAATTTTAAGGAGATCTATATAAACTATAAGTGTTATAGTTGGAATTTTAAATTTCAAATAAGATTCCATATTATTTGCTTCTTCAAATTCATATTTGTTAATTTTATTCTTAAATCTTAACAAATATATAATATAAAAAAAAAAAAAAAAAAAAAAAAATAAAAAAAAAAAAAAAAAAAAAAAAAAAAAAAAAAAAATATTTTTTTTTTTTTTTTTTTAAATGTGTTTTTTGTTCTTAATACTCAATAAATATTAAAGAAGCAAAAACCTTTAAATAAATAATATAATAATAAGTTTTTTCCTCAAAATATATTTGCCTATATTCCATGTATCATTACCGCTAAAAACTTATAGTTTCCCTCACATAAGGGCAGGTTTTTAGAGGTAATTGGTATAAAGGCCTCACATATATTTTTCAATCAACCAATTTTTATATTTGATATCTCTCTCACTTATAGTTTCCCTCTAGTAAGGGCAAGTATTGAGAATATCCAAATTAAAAATCTGGTTGATATCCTTGCATTTCAAGACTAAAACCCTTGAAATTATTTTATATAATTACAGTTTCCCTCAAGTAAGGGCAAGTATTGAGAGGAACTAAGAGGATTTGGCATCTCATAAGCAAACAATATTCAAACCTCAAATACGTATAGTTTCCCTCTTGTTAGGGCGGGTATCTTGAGTTTTATATATTAAACAACTTCATTTTTTCTCTAAAATCAACTCATTAATCCTAAAATTGAAGTTCTAAGGGGGGAAATATTGGTTAAAACTTAAAATTTTCTCTTGTGTTAAAATGATGAATTTACTTGAAACTCTCACCCCTCATAAATTTCACACTTGGAAACCTATAATTTTAAATCTTATCTCTCAAAAAGATCTTACAGATGCACGAATCAACGGGTATTATTAGCTCCAATGTTCATGAAAGTTTGTGGTTTCACATTACAGATTGTAAAAATCCACATGAAAGTTGGGAGAAACTAAAAATATTGTTTGGGAAAGTAAATCAGATGAGATCAATGCAACTAGAAGCAAAACTAACATCGTTATTTCCTGAAGATCTTAGAAGTATTATTGTCTTCCTTAGTAAGTTCAAATATGTCCTCACTCAATAGAAAGGCAGTGGGAATACTAATACTGAAGAAGAATACATTTATCTAATCATTTCTAAGCTAAATGGTGTTTTTCAATTTTTTTCTACCACCTTTATATCTACCAAATATGCTCTTCATGCAACCTTTAAAATTCCTTCTTTAGAAGATTTTTGTGATAGATTAATTAGGAAAGAAACAAAAATTTCTAGATATGAAATATCTTCTTCTTCCTTTTCCTCTAAAGCCTTAGTAGCCTCCATCTCTTCTAAATAAAAATTCAAAAATATGGAAAAGACCCCCATAACCTGTACTCACTATAAAAATAATGGTCACTCTGCAAACAAATGTTGTAAAATATTATAGAAACTAAAGGCAGCTATAAAGGATCAAAATATAGAAAATAAAAAGCAAATAGGAAAGTCCCTTAATGTTTAAGGAAAAACCTCCAATTCGTCCTCTAATTTTTGGGTCCTAGATTTTGGAGCTACTCATTACATGACTGCTTCAAATAAGTCTTATTCTTCTATCTCCTATAGCTCTACTTGTAGCATAGAAGTGGGTGACTCTTCCTTTATCCATGTCAATGGAAAATGGGACATAACCATTGATGGTGGGTCTATAAATAATGTTCTCTATGTTCCAAATATTGCCACAAATCTCATTTTTGTCCATCAAATTTATACTTCTAGAAATGGGAACACTATTCTATTCTCTCCAACAGGAGTTGAGATAAGGGACTTTCAAGATCCCCATTCTCTTATAGCCAAAGAAAATATTTATCATAACTCTCATCTATTTCACTTCAAAGGTTTCCAAAATGCAGAAGGAGTCTCCTATTTTGTGGCTCATGGAGATCTTGAAAGCCAAATTTGGCATGAAAGGTTTGGTCATCTTAGTTACAACTACCTAAAGGATTTGGGCACCCATGATATGGTAACAATTTTACCCCAAGTCTCTTCTAGTGATGGAGTTTTTCCTATATGTGCTCTTGGAAAGAAACATAAATATCATTTCCACCCAAATAGTTCTCTAAAATCCTCATCCCCTCTAGATTTAATCCATAGTGACTTAATGACCTTTCTAGAATGTTATTTCAAAGGAGCAAAGTATGCTCTAACCTTTATTGATGATTTTTCTAGAATATCATGGGTCTACTTCTTGAAATATAAAATTTATGTTCTATCCCACTTTAAATTTTTTAAAGCCTTAGTTGAAAATAAGGCATCTTGCAAAATCAAGAAGATTCACACATATAATGGGCAGAATACTGTAGTAATGAGTTCTCCATATATATTTAAAGTCATGGTATCATTAATCAACATTTTGTCTTCCATAATCCTCAACAAAATGGTATTGTAGAAAGGAAAAATTGGACATTAAAAGAAATGGCAAATTCTATGCTCCATTCAAGAGATATTCCAAAAAAATTTTGGGTAGAATGTATTAACTGTGCCAATTATATTCAAAATCACACACCTCATAAATCTCTTGACCATTTAACTCTTGAAGAAGCATGGTATGGATCAAAACCAGATGTTTCCTGCTCCAATATTTTTGGGTGTACTGCTTGGGCTCACATCCTAAAGAAGAAAAAGAAGGCTCTTGATAAGAAAAGCAAAAAGCTCATATTTATCAGTTATTGTGAAGAATTTAAAGCTTACAGGCTTCTTGATACCTTAACTTATGAGGTCTTCTCTCATAGGAATGTCCAATTTGATGAAACATTCCCTCAAAAATATCCTCAAACACCCTCTTCCTCCATTCAGCCTTCTCCTATAGTAGAACCTCAATATTATGAAGAGCCAAATCTTGAAGTTAACTTGGTCATTGATAATCAAGATGAGGAACATGTAACTCCAACTCAATGTATTTCAACTCCTTCCACTCATTCCTATATGCCAAAATGGGCCTCACCATTGTTAAAGAATCTACTCCTTATATCCAAAATCTTCCTTCAACAAGATCATCCAACCCCATAGGAATTGGTCTTATATGTCAGTCTATTTTCTCTGATCCTCAATCCTTCAAATAAGCTTCAGGTATTAAAGAATGGGATAATGCCATGGAAAATGAATTTTCTTCCTTAATCAAAAACAAAGCTTGGGATCTAGTTTTTTTTCCTAAAGGAAGGAAATTAGTTCGTTGTAAATGGATCTTCAAAAAAATATACGGGCCTAAAGGAGAAATAGATAAACACAAATATTATCTAGTAGCCAAAGATTTTTCTCAAATTGAAGGCATTGGTTATGCAGAAACCTTTGCTCCAGTTGCTAAGTTGGATTCTGTTAAATTGGTTCTTGCTCTGGTTGCTTCCCATAAGTGGCATGTCTATCAAATGGATGTAAAAAGTGCTTTCTTACATAATATTTAAAATAAGAAATATTCATGGAACAACCTATTGGTTTCAATCAAGACTCCTCTCTTGTTTTTAGGCTTAAAAAGTCTCTCTATAGCCTCAAACAAGCCCCTAGAGCTTGGTATGAAAATATGGACTCCTTCCTTCTTTTAGAAGGTTTTTCTCATTGTGATTATGATAACACAATTTACATTTGGATAAATGAAGGCAATATCACCATTCTTGTTCTATATGTTGATGATCTTCTTCTAACTGGTAGTAACCTGACTCACATACAGACTATAAAAGACTTCCTCTCTAAAAATTTTGAAATGGCTGATCTAGGTAAAGCTCATTACTTCCTTGGGATCCAAATAAGTCAAACAGATGCAGGTTTTTATTTGTGTCAACAAAAGTACATTATATCTTCTTCAAAGATTCAAAATGATAGATTGTAAATCTTCTCCTACCCCCTTTTAATCTGGAATTAATCTTAGTACTTCTTGAGTATTCCCTCTATGTTATGCAACTCTAAACCATCAACTTATAGGGAGTCTGCTATGCCTTACTCATACTCACCCAGATATCTCATATGTTGTTGGACTCATATCCAGATTCTCTCATCAGCCTCACTTAAGTCATTGGCAAGTAGAAAAAATAATCCTCTGTTATTTGCAGGGCACTACACATTTTGTGCTCTTCTACAAGGAAAAATCCATGGATATAATTGGCTACATAGATTCATATTGGGCAGGTTTAGTAAAAGAAATATGTTCAACCTTAGGCTATGTATTTTGCCTTGGTTCTTCACCAATAGCCTGGTTATGCAAGAAACAACAAGCAATAGCCTTATCTTCTACAAAGGCAAAATATAGGGCAATAATTTTGGCTAGTAAGGAAGCTCTTTGGCTTCATCAAATTATGAGAGAATTTGGTTTCATCTATGAAAATCCTATTACTCTTTGGTGTGACAATTAGAGCACGATTCATATTACATGTAATCCAGTTGAGCATCAATGTACCAAGCACATTGAAATACACATGCATTTCATAAGGTAGTATATTTAGAGTGGGGATATATAATTGGAATATATTCCAACTGAGAAATAAATTACATATATCTTAACCAAGTTATTTCCTTCTCCATGTTACCTTCAATTGCGAGACAAGCCTCTCTTCTTCTCATAGTTGGTTTTTTCCCACATGGGTTTTTGGGGGGCCCCCCCTTTTTGTAATCCCCCCCCTTTTTTTTTTATTGGGTCCCCCTCGGGCCCCGGTGTCGGGGCCCCCCCCTTTTTGTAAAAGAGGACAATCTTTGCCATACGAAGACAAGCCTGAATCTAATAGTTGGTTTTTCCCCATAGGGGTTTTTTCACCAACTATATATTGTAAATGAGTACCTACTTAGGCCAAGTTACTAGGAATCATCGTTATTTTTTGTAAAAGAGGACAATATTTGCCATATGAAGACAAGCCTCTATTATTTTCATAGTTGGTTTTTCCCCACAAGAGTTTTTTCACCTACAAATTATTGTATTAAGAGGACAATCTTTGCCATATGGAGACAAGCCTCGTACTTCCTTTTGATTAATGGTTTTTCCTATTGGGTTTTACCATATCTTCAAAATAATTCATTGTATATTAGTACCCCATCAGGCCTTGTCGTCGAGACACATTTGTATGATCTCCCCTAGTATCATCTAAGGGGAGTGTTAGAATAAGTGAATATTCTCTTAAGTTCCACTAGGATACACAATTGAATTTCCACTCCTCCATGTGTCAGGAAAACTCTCAATGGTGTCTTCATCAAGTCTTATGAGTTGTTGTAATCCAACGACCCTCAATTATCTACTTTGCTAATTATACAAAGTTGATCCTTGAAATAAATCAATCAGTTCCACTCTTCTCTTCATCTTTTGTGTAATTCTTTACATATCTATTAGTGTGAAATTCCAAAAAAACAAGCACCAAGGGCATGGTACTCATGCATTGATGGGTACTTTCAAAATTTTGAATTCACTAGGAGCAAAAGTGAACCTACTCTCTACTACATGAAACAAGTTAAATATATTCTCATTGTATGTTTATATGTGGATGATCTAATATTCGTGTGTAGTAGTGCTAAGATGAATAAGGATTTAAAACACTCCATGATGAAAGAATTTGAAATGAAAGATCTAGGCTTGATGCATTACTTCCTAGGCATGGAATTACATCAAAAAAGTAAAGGGATCTTCATATGTCAACACAAATATGCTCAATATATGATAAAGAAATTTTCTATGGAGTAATGCAAGTCTGTTGCAACTCCAATGGGTCATGGGATCCAATTAAGAAAATAATATGGAGCACCAAAATTTGATATGACCACTTACAGTAGCATGTTTGGGAGTCTAATGTTCCTCACCAACACAAGGCCGGATATTCAATACGTAGTTTCTCTTGTTTCAAAGTATATGGATGATCCATATGAACTTCATCTACAAGCAACTAAAAGAATTTTGAGATATGTAAAAGGTACATTGGATTTTGGGATCCATTACCACAAATATAATTCTTTAAAATTAGTTGTATTTAGTGATAGTGATTGGGGCAACAATATAGATGATATAAAATCTATTTCAGGGAATTTTTTTAGTCTTGGTTCAGGACTAATTACTTGGAGTTCCAAAAAGTATACTGTTGTAGCATTATCATCTACTGAAGCTGAGTACATAGAAATCACAAATGTTAGTACCCAAGCTTTATGGTTGAGAAAAGTACTTCAAGAAATAGGAGAAAGGTAAAGTGGTCCTACCTGTAGACACCAAAATGGCACCAATCCGATTATGTGACTGTAAACACTGATCGCTTTGATACACACAGCCCCCAGGGCAGCCCTCAGAGGTTAAACAGTGGTCCTAACCACTTTTCCAGCAATTTTGGAAGGTCAAAAGGCAATTTAGCACATTCAGGCACTTTGCTCAGTATTCGTCTCACCCAGGGACAAATTCAATTTGAGATTCGTCTCGCCCAGGGATGAATTCTGAAATCGTCCTTGGTCAGGACGAATTCTAGGTTTAACGAGCAAAAAGAAAAATTGCGCCAAATGGTAGCCGAGGACAGTCAATTAATGCCTCCTGCCTTGCATGCGCATGTAGGTGGGCAGATTAGCCGTTAGAGGACTGTCACAAGGGCAGTCATGGAAGCCCAAGTCAGGGAGGAGTCTCCTCCCTCTTGGGAAGGCATGGCCGCCACATGGCAACCCTGCATGCCCCTCCAAAGAGACCCCCTAGGTCTATAAAATGGTGAACTTTCTCACCCAAAAGGAGACAAGTTGGAGGCATTTTCAAGCAATGAAGTGCTGCCAAAATTGAATACCACCTTTTACCCCTTTGATTCACCTCTTCCACATCCTTGATCTCTTTCGCAAGAGAGGTTATTGGGTGGCTATTGGAAGTGTGAATCTGGTCCCAAAACCTGACATTTGACCACATTGATCTACCAATTCACCGACAACCCATTACAAGAGATTTTGGGCCCATCCCAAGTGGATTGGTGCCGAAATCAGGTTCCAATAGTGGGCGGCCCGCCCAGGCACCCCGCACTTCTTAGTTTCATTTTGATTTGTTCTTTTGTCACTTGTTTATATTCCATTCCATTCTATGTTGTTTAAATAGTTTATAATTTCAATTTTAGAATGTCTTGATCAAATATTGTCATCTTTTGTCGCTTTTGTTGTCCTCACTAACTTGCAGGTAGTGACGTCAAATTCTCGTTGATGGAGGTCAAATTGGGAGAATCCAACCATCTGGGTCATCCCAAAATGCCCCCAATTAGCTAACACCCATGTTTGCAGGTGTTTTGGAACTCTCAAGACATGACATTTGGGCAGGATCACTTCGACATTTTGTCATAGGAGAATTCGTCCTACCCAGAGATGAATTATAGTAGAATCCGTCCCGCCCAGGGACGAATTCAAATCGGTGGACAATTTCTCGACTTTTTTGATGGCAGTGGCCCTCTGGTAATGTTCCCTCGTCTCTGTCAAACTTGCAGGTTATTTGGAGTCATTTTATTTATCGATTTAGCTAATCTTATGCATGCATCCTCTATTGGTTTTTAGGATCAAACGCCTTATCTTTTGTCACAGGTGCTACTAACGACTTGTTGTGTCTTTGAACGCAGGAAGAGCAGCAAGAATCAAGGATTCATCAATGCAAGCGACGGCAACACTTTGGCCCGCCCATTTCAAATGTGGGCACGCGGAAGGAGGAATACTAAGTCATGATTGTAACCAAAATTCATTTAACGCTCCTAGCCCCTGAAAAGGGAGGAGGCATCTTTGTAACCGAGATTAAGAGAGTTAAATAAAAAGGGTTGTGCTTTCTGTACTTTCTTTTGCCTCCGTTCAATTCGTCTCTTTCATTTCATGCATTTCACATTTTAGGACTTAAGCGTTTGTTTGATTTTGAATGCATCACAATAGTTTTCCTTTCAATCTTTCGGAATCTCGTGCTTTCAGTGGCGATCACGGTGGGACTTTGTCCCCTAGTTTTAAGATCAAGAAACTGATCGAAAATTTGTGATTTGTGCTTACAGGTACCATTGTTCGAGCTCTGACTGTTATTCGTCTTTGCCTGTGGCGAATACCTTACTGTAATTCGTCTGACCCTGAGATGAATTCTAATTCATCTCAGATAGGGACGAATTCTGTTTCTGTAATTCGTCTCACACAGGGACGAATTTTTGTCTATGAATTTTTAGGGCCGAGGATCAGAAGCAGTAGGTCTGGGCAGAAAAGAGGTAAGGTTCCAAAACTGTCCCTGTCATTTTTTGATTTTTTGTTTCTATTTTCTGTCAACTTTTGCTTGCTTAGGGAAAGTTGGTTGCTTGCCTATTTCAATTTTAATAAAATAAACCACACACACATCACGTGGCATTTTTAAACCAAGGAGCTGGTCGTAAGACCCCAGCCCTTGATCAAGACCAACGGTGGGTTCATCACCACCTTGGCTTGATTTTTGCATCCATTTACCCCGATTGTCACTGTTGTTAGGCGTAAATCCTGATGAAAGCTGACCGAGTGCCGCTGGGGTGATTCCCAGCATGCGAGGATAAGTCTTCTATGGTAGGTGTCATTAACAGGACAATCCCCCTTCCGTACCGCCTATGTTCCACGTACCATCTGCTCTCACGTACCTATAGTTTCCCTCTCGTAAGGGCGGGTATATAGAGAGGTTGGTATATCGGCCGGGCAATGGTATATTGAAGGGGCGACCATTTATGGGAGTCATATGAGCCTTCATTATGCATTTAAACGTTCTTCAAAACTTTCAAAAACAAAACAAAATCATCAAAATGCACTAAAACCAGTCTAGGACACACCATTAATCTTTAAAAGAGATAATCACCGTTTGTGTATGTGTGTGTTCATTTCTGCTTAGTGTAACAAAAAAATCAGAAAAATCATAAACAAAAGATAAAAATCTATGCATTTTGTCACTCGCTCCAAAAGCTCCAAGGATTCCCGCAATCGCTTGGTCACTCCAAAATGCCCCAAAGGTGTCCATGAACCCTTTGGTCAACCCAAAAGCACCCCAAAGGTGCCCATAAGTGATGCAGGAGCATCCAACAAAATATGGGAAATCTTATTTTTTTTCCCTAAATTTTAGTGCATTTTGCCGGGGCCATAACTTCTCAACCGTAGCTCCGATTGATGTGAAATTTGACAGGGAGCTAGTTGGGAGATTTTTAAACAAATATAACTCCCTAGAGTTGTATTTCCCTAGAAAACCAGTTTTTGGGGCCAAATTCCATCATCTAGTGCCCCGAAATTAGGTTTTAAAATTGCTCACCTAATTTTTTATGCTTTTTGAGCTATTCGAAGGTTAATCTCTCCTAATGTATTTAGAGTTAGGACTTGAAACTTTATTTATGGCTTATCTATTGTAAGAGGGATGTACACCCCAATTTTGGGCCCCATCTGACTCATTTCAATTTTAGGGTTTTTAGAGAGACATCGTCATGGTGCTCACCTACAGCTAAGCCCAATCATGGGTGGACGTTGTGGGGAATATCCAAGGAGGCACAAGTCACCTCCGGTATAGCCCCAAGGATTTTGTCATACCACCTTGGCGGCCTGACACACAAGGCAGACCCCTCCACACCTTAACATAAATGGACTATAGGGGCACCTCTTCGAGAGGCACTCCTGTTCAGCATAGCACCCAACACACACCCTTCCATGAGGGGTACATCCTTAGGAGATCTCACTTAGATGCTTGCTATGAGTGGTCATCGCACGATGAAGCACTAGGTCAACATAGGGTTCGACGAGAGGAACCACATGATTACACTATCCCTCCTTCACCCCCTCTAGTTGTTAGGACTACAAAGACAAATCCAGAGCACAAGGCTCCTCAGGCAGGGTGAGCCAACTCTTTCTATCCCTTTTTCACTTATGAAATAGAGCATGAGGAAGACCCCTACCTTCCTCGAGAGCAATATACAATGCAGGAGCAATACGCCTCCGCACCCGCTATCTATCAAGACCACTCACTGAGACCAAAGCCTCGAGGGAATGCTGCTACCCCCAATAGAGGGAGGCATCTTATAGAGATCTCGGATCACCATGACTAAGATAGATATGTAGGAGAGGCATCTAGCCCTTCTAGACATGATACATCAGGACCAACTATCTTAGAATTTGCCAAACATGTCGTCTGTCGGGTGTAACTTAGACAACTTGAGCTAGAGTGACTACAGTTAGAGGAACTATACCATATTAACAAAGAGCACCTTCAGTGCCAGAAGGATGAGTTGTTCCAACACACTATGCAGGAGAGGACTCCAACCCCTCACATGCATAAGGCAAAATATTATGAGAGGCACAACCCTTGGGTGCGAGACAAGTCTTTGTGACCTTATCGAGCACCACCCCCGATGCCTCATATACATGAGTAGGAGGCTACTCCTATAACCAATGACGAGCACCTTCCTCAGGAACCCACTCAGGTTTATGAACCACCCTTAGAAATTCATCAAGAAGCCTTTGAGGAATCAGAGCGAGGAGAAGAGCGGGATGAAATTCCCTACCAAGGCATGGGGGGTGCTATCTGGCCACCCCTCCATAGGCCCCAAGTTCCTCAAAAAGAACCAACCAAAGAGGAGGAGCTCAAATCCCTTGATACATGCAAAGTGCTAGAGCACTTAGAGTCGATAGAGACCAAGATTTTGGAGCTCCCAAGGCCCAACTTACATGAGGCTCCTTTTGAAGAGGATCAACCTTTGACCATAGGGCTACCTGATGATGTAGTCTTCCATGTCTCAGAATCGCCAGATTTTGATGAGCTGGACTCATTGGCCAAAGGTGAGGATAAAACAGAGATGGCCCACAACAATCACATGCGACAGCATCAACACCCCATGGATATTGATGATGCACTTCAACAGCTAAACATAAGGCCAGGGCATGAGTGGCACGTTAACCCAACGCAATGGAACCAACTATTGAATCCACCACTTTGGGCACACAAAGATCAACTTCCGCCCAGAGACCCTATAGCAATATCAGTAGACCCTATCCTCCTATCCGTGCATAGGGTCGATCCATTCGTGCCAATCCCTCCAGAGCCAAATTTGGAGCACAAAGACCATCAAGCTATGGGTACCTCTATCCCCTGAAGAGCCATAGTCCAAACCAAAAAGCTCCAAGGATTATCGCAATCGCTTGGTCAAAACCCAAAAGCTCCAAGGATTATTGCAATCACTTGGTCATCCCAAAATGCTCCAAGGATTCCTATAATCGCTTAGTCAATACCAAAATGCTCCAAGGATTCCTATAATCACTTGGTCAATCCCAAAATTCTCCAAGAACTCCTATAATCACTTGGTCAATCCCAAAATGCTCCAAGGATTCCTATAATCGCTTGGTCAATCCTAAAATGCTCCAAGGATTCCTATAATCGCTTGGTCAATCCCAAAATGCTCCAAGGATTCCCATAATCGCTTGGTCAATCCCAAAATGCTCCAAGGATTCCTATAATCGCTTGGTCAATCCCAAAATGCTCCAAGGATTCCTATAATCGCTTGGTCAATCCCAAAATGCTCCAAGGATTCCTATAATCGCTTGGTCAATCCCAAAATGCTCCAAGGATTCCTATAATCGCTTGGTCAATCCCAAAATGCTCCAAGGATTCCTATAATCGCTTGGTCAAAACCCAAAAGCTCCAAGGATTATCGAAATCACTTGGTCACCCAAAAAGCTCCAAGGATTATCACAATCCTTTAGTCAAACCAAAATCTCCAAGGGTTATTGCAATCCCTTGGTCACCCCAAAAGCTCCAAGGATTATCGCAATCGCTTGGTCATCCCAAAAAGCTCCAAGGATTATCATAATCCTTTGGTCAAACCAAAAGCTCCAAGGGTTATCTCAATCCCTTGGTCAACCCCTAAAAGCTCCAAGGATTATCGTAATCCCTTGGTCACCCCAAAAGCTTGAAGGATTATCGCAATCGCTTGGTCATCCCAAAAAGCTCCAAGGATTATCGTAATCCTTTGGTCAAACCAAAAGCTCCAAGGGTTATCTCAATCCCTTGGTCAACCCCAAAAGCTCCAAGGGTTATCTCAATCTCTTGGTCACCCCAAAAGCTACAACGGTTATCACAATCCCTTGGTCACCCCAAAAGCTCCAAGGGTTATCGTAATCACTTGGTCACCCCAAAAGCTCCAAGGGTTATCGCAATCCCTTGGTCACCCCAAAAGCTCCAAGGATTATCGCAATCCTTTGGTCAAACCCAAAAGCTCCAAGGATTATCGCAATCGCTTGGTCATCTCAAAAAATCCAAGGATTATTGTAATCCTTTGGTCAAACCAAAAGCTCCAAGGATTATCGCAATCTCTTGGTCACCCCAAAAGCTCCAAGGATTATCGCAATCGCTTGGTCAAGAAAATCCAAAAACAAACAAAATCTGCATCTCAAATTCATGCATACTTCAAAATTCAAAATACATATAGCTGCATAAACATTACATCCATATATCACACATTTGTTGATCATAAAATTCAAAGGCACCATGGACTGTCATTACTTAGCAAGCATACCATTTTTCACATTTTCCATACAATATCGCAAAAAAAACACCATACATAGAGTCACCATATCATAAGTCAGGTGGTCGTTTAATGTATCAAGAGTTTTTATCATTCAGTCATCATTTTGCTTTCTAGCAAAGTAATGTACCAAGTCAGACAGATTTTATGAAGGTAGAGTTCTACTTGGATCACACCTTGTTACGTAGCATCCCAACACAAATTAAAAACACTTAAAAATTCCCAAGTTGTGTGAATGAAAGATGAAACCTACACAGTAATCCAAGTTACCATAAGTGAAACGGTTATCTTGCTCAGCCCCCTGTGCGAATGGTTCTAGAATGTTGAGAATTGACAAAAGGACGAGCTCTTCCCTATCCATTCACCTTGATAAATAGTGGTTTTTACCACTACCAAATCCCACTCATAGTTGGTACCCAAAGTTGTAAGGATTTGTACTACACGTCCCTGCCAAGGATGGGTAGTCATCCCCAAGACCCAAAGGGATCAATGCCATTCACAAACAAAATTCCAACAAATCATCATCCTAACACTTTCCATTCACCTTTGGTCTCCAAGTTGTAAGGATTCGTACTATTCGCCCCTAACCAGGATGGGTAGTCGTCCCCAAGGCCTAAAAGATCAATGTCCTTACTTCATAATCTCCATCATCCCCTTGGTTCCCAACGTCGTAAGGATTCATACTACATGTCCCTACAAAGGATGGGTAGTCATCCCCAAGGCCACTAGGATCAAGGCCATTCACAACCTCAAACTCACAACGCTCAAAATACAAAAATCAAATAATAGTGGTTATCATCACTATCTAAAATCCTTGCTCAAAAAGAAAAATAATAGAAAAATAAACAGTGATTTTCATCACTATATAGACGAGCAAGTCTCCCAAATCATTCAGCCAACAAATAACCTGAACTTGAATCCCTGGAATTCTTAGCATTCGAAAACCATCTAGGTGATCCTCATTATAGGTTTGGTTGATAGCCTATCTGGAAATGGTGGTATCCTATCCGCACGATGATATATCTGTCACATTAACTCGTGTACAGATCAATATTTGCATGTGGATGAGCTAGCTTATGGTATCCTAGAAAGCAATGCAGATTAATCTATCTAAATACAACAAAGGAGTTAGTGGAGCTAATTAGGTGATCCTCAGTACAGGTTTGGTTGACAGCCTATCTGGCACTGGCGGTATCCTGATGAATACCACATAAATGAACTCAATTGCACACACAGGGATGTGAAATAGCTTGGTCAAAGACAAGTCCAATTCATACCTTGTTCAAAAGTTTTGTAAGATAAAGTACAGTCGTGGCTAGTGAGTTAAAACCGTCTGAATCTCAAAAAACCTTAGCTACATTTCTAAACCAACTGCGCTACTTTTCATCCTCACATTACCATCAAAAAATACAAAAAAAACACATGTATACATGCAAAGTCATTTACCACAACAATCGCCTAAAAAGAAAAGCCATAAAGTCCTAAACAGTCTATGGTGCCCTAACCAACCAACACAAATTCATTTCATCCATTACATTTTGCATATCACATATATATCAAAAACATTTGCATTTATCATACCATATACATCCATTACCATAAGCATGCATCCATCAACATCAATCATTGTGCATAACATAAAATAATGACATATACACAAAGCAAGAAAATCAAAACAACAAAAACAGCAAATATCCACAAACAATAGCAATAAAAGTGCCGAACAAAGGCACCTTTGCGCCTAACCTCTTGGCATAGCAAAACTGATGTCGGGGTCTACATTGTCACTATCCTACTCCCTAAGAAGGCTACCATAGCCGGACCGCTCCACGAGAAGATGGATTTTTGACAATTTCACCCCCAAACGATGTCCCAAAATGGGTCAAAACCCACTCAAAAACAATAAAACAACAAACCACCAAAAAAAATAAAAACAACAAAAAAAAATGCAACACAAAAAAACAGCAATAAACATTGCCGAACACAAGTGCTCTTGCACTTAACCTCTTGGCATTAAAAAAAAAAAACTGATGTCAGGGTTACAAATTGTCACTATCCTACTCCCTAAGAAGGCTACCATAGCCGGACCGCTCCACGAGAAGATGGATTTTCGACAATTTCACCCACCAAACGATGTCACAAAAGGTTCAAAACCCACTCACAAACAACACAACAACAAACCAACAAAAACAACAAATATCCATAGACAACAAGCAATAAAATTGCCGAACAAAAGCACCTTTGTGCCTGACATTCAATGGCACACAAAACCGATGTCAGGGTCACAAATTATCACTATCCTGCTCTAGAAGAAGGCTACCATATCCGGACCACTCCACGGGAGGACGGATTTTTGACAATTTAATCCCCAAATGGTGTCACAAAAAAGAAAATCAAAACAACAAAAACAGCAAATGCAACACAAACAAAAAGCAATAAACACTGCCAGACAAGAGTGCTCTTGCACCTAACCTTTTGGCATAGCAAAACTTATGTCGGTGTCTACATTGTCGCTATCCTACTCCCTAAGAAGGCTACCATAGCCGGACCGCTCCACGAGAAGATAGATTTTTGACAATTTCACCCCCCAAATGGCGTCACAAAAGGGTCAAAACCCACTCACAAACAACACAACAACAAACCAACAAAAATAGCGAATATCCACAGACGACAAGCAATAAAATTGCCGAGCAAAGGCACATTTGTTCCTGACATTCAATGGCATACAAAACCGATGTCGGGGTCAAAAATTATCACTACCCTACTCCCAAAGAAGGCTACCATAGCCGGACCGCTCCACGGGAGGACGGATTTTTGACAATTTAATCCCCAAATGGTGTCACAAAAAAAAAAATCAAAACAACAAAAACAACAAAAAATGCAACACAAACAAAAAGCAATAAACACTGCCAGACAAGAGTGCTCTTGCACCTAACCTCTTGGCATAGCAAAACCGATGTCGGGGTCTACATTGTCGCTATCCTACTCCCTAAGAAGGATACCATAGCCGGACCGCTCCACGAGAAGATGGATTTTTGATAATTTCACCCCCCAAACGGTGTCACAAAAGGGTCAAAACCCACTCACCAACAACACAACAACAAACCAACAAAAACAGCAAATATCCCCAAATGACAAGCAATAAAATTGCTGAACAAAGGAACCTTTGTGCCTGACATTCAATGGCATACAAAACCGATGTCGGGGTCACAAATTATCACTACCCTACTCTCGAAGAAGGCTACCATAGTCGGACCGCTCCACGGGAGGACGAATTTTCAAAAATTTAATCCCCAAATGGTGTCACAAAAAAAAAAAATCAAAACAACAAAAACAATAAAAAATGCAACACAAACAAAAAGCAATAAACACTGCCAGACAAGAGTGCTCTTGCACCTAACCTTTTGGCATAGCAAAACTGATGTCGGGGTCTACATTGTCGCTATCCTACTCCCTAAGAAAGCTACCATAGCCGAACCGCTCCATGGGAAGACGGATTTTTGACAATTTCACCCCCCAAATGGCGTCACAAAAGGGTCAAAACCCACTCACAAACAACACAACAACAAACCAACAAAAATAGCAAATATCCACAGACGACAAGCAATAAAATTGCCGAACAAAGGCACCTTTGTACCTGACATTCAATGGCATACAAAAATGATATCGGGGTCACAAATTATCACTACCCTACTCCCAAAGAAGGCTACCATATCCGGACCGCTCCACGGGAGGACGGATTTTCGACAATTTAATCCCCAAATGGTGTCACAAAAGAAAAATCAAAACAACAAAAACAACAAAAAATGCAACACAAACAAAAAGCAATAAACACTGCCAGACAAGAGTGCTCTTGCACCTAACCTCTTGGCATAGCAAAACCGATGTTGGGGTCTACATTGTCGCTATCCTACTCCCTAAGAAGGCTACCATAGCCGGACCGCTCCATGAGAAGACGGATTTTTGATAATTTCACCCCCCAAACGGTGTCACAAAAGGGTCAAAACCCACTCACAAACAACACAACAACAAATCAACAAAAATAGCAAATATCCACAGACGACAAGCAATAAAATTGTCGAACAAAGGCACCTTTGTGCCTGACATTCAATGGCATACAAAATCGATGTCGGTGTCACAAATTATCACTACCCTACACTCGAAGAAGGCTACCATAGCCGAACCGCTCCACAGGAGGACGGATTTTTGACAATTTAATCCCCAAATGGTGTCACAAAAAAAAAATCAAAACAACAAAAAATGCAACACAAACAAAAAGCAATAAACACTGCCAGACAAGAGTGCTCTTGCACCTAACCTCTTGGCATAGCAAAATCGATGTCGGGGTCTACATTGTCGCTATCCTACTCCCTAAGAAGGCTACCATAGCCGGACCGCTCCACGGGAAGATGGATTTTTGACAATTTCACCCCCCAAACGGCGTCACAAAAGGGTCAAAACCCACTCACAAACAACACAACAACAAACCAACAAAAACAGCAAATATCCACAGACGACAAGCAATAAAATTGCCGAACAAAGGCACCTTTGTGCCTGACATTCAATGGCATACAAAATCAATGTCGGGGTCACAAATTATCACTACCCTACTCCCGAAGAAGGCTACCATAGCCGGACCGCTCCACGGGAGGACGGATTTTCGACAATTTAATCCCCAAATGGTGTCACAAAAAAAAATCAAAACAACAAAAACAACAAAAAATGCAACAAAAACAAAAAGCAATAAACACTGCCAGACAAGAGTGCTCTTGCACCTAACCTTTTGGCATAGCAAAACTAATGTCGGGGTCTACATTGTTGCTATCCTACTCCCTAAGAAGGCTACCATAGCTGGACCGCTCCATGGGAAGACATATTTTCGACAATTTCACCCCCAAACGGCATCACAAAAGGGTCAAAACCCACTCAAAAACAACACAACAACAAACCAACAAAAACAGCAAATATCCATAGATGACAAGCAATAAAATTTTCAAACAAAGGCACCTTTGTTCCTGACATTCAATGGCATACAAAACCGATGTCGGGGTCACAAATTATCACTATCCTACTCCCGAAGAAGGCTACCATAGCCGGACCGCTCCACGGGAGGACGGATTTTTGACAATTTAATCCCCAAATGGTGTCACAAAAAAAAAAATCAAAACAACAAAAACAAAAAAAAATGCAACACAAACAAAAAGCAATAAACATTGCCAGACAAGAGTGCTCTTGCACCTAACCTTTTGGCATAGCAAAACTGATGTCGGGGTCTACATTGTCGCTATCCTACTCCCTAAGAAGGCTACCATAGCCAGACCGCTCCATGGGAAGATGAATTTTTGACAATTTCAACCCCCAAACGGCGTCACAAAAGGGTCAAAACCCACTCACAAACAGCACAACAACAAACCAACAAAAATAGCAAATATCCACAAACGACAAGCAATAAAATTGCCGAACAAAGGCACCTTTGTGCCTGACATTCAATGGCATACAAAACCGATGTCGGGGTCACAAATTATCACTACCCTACTCTCGAAGAAGGCTACCATAGTTGGACCGCTCCACAGGAGGACAGATTTTTGACAATTTAATCCCCAAATGGTGTCACAAAAAAAAAAATCAAAACAACAAAAACAACAAAAAATGCAACACAAACAAAAAGCAATAAACACCGCCACACAAGAGTGCTCTTGCACCTAACCTTTTGGCATAGCAAAACTGATGTTGGGGTCTACATTGTCACTATCCTACTCCCTAAGAAGGCTACCATAGCCGACTGCTCCATGAGAAGACGAATTTTTGACAATTTCACCCCCCAAACAGCATCACAAAAGGGTCAAAACCCACTCACAAACAACACAACAACAAACCAACAAAAACAGCAAATATCCACAGACGACAAGCAATAAAATTGCCAAACAAAGGCACCTTTGTGCCTGACATTCAATGGCATACAAAACCAATGTCGGGGTCACAAATTATCACTATCCTACTTCCAAAGAAGGCTACCATAGCCGGACCGCTCCACAAGAGGATGGATTTTCGACAATTTAATCCCCAAATGGTGTCACAAAAAAGAAAATCAAAATGACAAAAATAGCAAATGCAACAAAAAAAAAATCAATAAACACTGCCGGACAAGAGTGCTTTTCAACCTAACCTTCTGGCATAGCAAAACTGATGTCGATGTCTACATTGTCGCTATCCTACTCCCTAAGAAGGCTACCATAGCCGGACCGCTCCATGGGAAGATGGATTTTTGACAATTTCACCCCCCAAATGGTGTCACAAAAGGGTCAAAACCCACTCACAAACAACACAACAACAAACCAACAAAAATAGCAAATATCCACAGACAATAAGCAATAAAATTGCCGAACAAAGGCACCTTTGTGTCTGACATTCAATGGCATACAAAACCGATGTCGGGGTCACAAATTATCACTACCCTACTCTCGAAGAAGGCTACCATTGCCGGACCGCTCCACGGGAGGACATATTTTCGACAATTTAATCCCCAAATGGTGTCACAAAAAAAAAAATCAAAACAACAAAAACAACAAAAAATGCAACACAAACAAAAAGCAATAAACACTGCCAGACAAGAGTGCTCTTGCACCTAACCTTTTGGCATAGCAAAACTGATGTCGAGGTCTACATTGTCGTTATCCTACTCCCTAAGAAGGCTACCATAGCCGGACCGCTCCATGGGAAGACGGATTTTTGACAATTTCACCCCCCAAATGGCATCACAAAAGGGTCAAAACCCACTCACAAACAACACAACAACAAACCAAAAAAAACAGCAAATATCCACAGATGACAAGCAATAAAATTGCCGAACAAAGGCACCTTTGTGCCTGACATTCAATGGCATACAAAACCAATGTCGGGGTCACAAATTATCACTACCCTACACCCGAAGAAGGCTACCATAGTCGGACCGCTCCATAGGAGGACAAATTTTTGACAATTTCAACCCCAAACGATGTCACAAAAGGGTCAAAACCCACTCAAAAAAATTAAAAAAAACAACTAGCTATGCAACACAAACACACAGCAATAAGCATTGTCAGACACAAGTGCTCTTGCACTTAACCTCTTGGCATAGAAAATCGATGTCGGGGCTCAAATTGTCATTCTCCTACTTCCCCAAGAAGGCTACCATAGCCGGACCGCTCCACGGGAAGACGGACTTTCGACACTTTCACCCCATTATGGCATCACCAAAAGGGTTACCACCCACAAAAAATAGGTCCAAATGTCGAGAAACTGCTTAAGCTTTAAACGGAAAATATCCGAGGGCACCCTTGCACAAGTCATCTTGGGTCAAGCGACTCGTCGCTTTTCTCACGAAGGTCATTCCCTCATCGATTCGTCGCTTGAGGGGGTAGTCACACTTAGTCACCAATCAAAAAATACACACCCAATTAAGGAAAAGACATGCATTCAAAGAATCATTGGCAAAGACAATTACGCTCCTTCTTGGGGCAATAAACAAGCAACAATCACAATCTGATCAAATCACTTGGCATTCCCGAAGCATGAACACAAGGTTCCCCCATGGACAAAAGGTTGTGCCCTTTGCCTATTCATGACTGATCAATGTCCAAGGTCAAGTAACACCTCACCGAAAAAGGTTAACACTTGAATTGAGTGCCTTCGCTCGTCAAAAGCAAGGATTCAAGAATGCATGCCCTATCCATACTTGGGACATCAAAAGTTGGTTAGGTTACCAAGAAACCCTAATCATTAGTGCTTTGGTTATCTATTTTTGCTCGACACTGTGCCATGCACAACACATCCCAAAAAGGGGCATCTATAGACACCAAAACGACACCAATCCGATTATGTGACTGCAAACACTGATCGCTTTGACACACACACCTCCCGTGGCAGCCCTCGTAGGTTAAATAGTGGTCCTAACCACTTTTCTAGCAATTTTGGAAGGTCAAAAGGCAATTTAGCACATTCAAGCACTTTGCTCAGTATTCATCTCACCCAAGGACGAATTCAATTTGAGATTCGTCTCACCCAGGGATGAATTCTGAAACCGTCCTTGGTCAGGATGAATTCCAGGTTTAACAGGCAAAAAGAGAAATTGCACCAAATGGCAGTCGAGGACAGTCAATTAATGCCTCCTGCCTTGCATGTGTGTGTAGGTGGGCAGATTGGTCGTTAGAGGACTGTCACAAGGGCAGTCATGGAAGCCCAATTCAAGGAGGAGTCTCCTCCCTCTTGGGAAGGCATGGCCGCCACATGGCACCCCTGCATGCCCCTCCAAAGAGACCCCCTAGGTCTATAAAATGGTGAACTTTCTCACCCAAAATGAGACAAGTTGGAGGCATTTTCAAGCAATGAAGTGTTGCCAAAATTGAATACCATGCCTTTACCCCTTTGATTCACCTCTTCCACATCCTTGATCTCTTTCGCAAGAGAGGTTATTGGGTGGCTATTGGAAGTGTGAATCCGGTCCCAAAACCTGACATTTGACAACATTGATCTACCAATTCGTCGATAACCCATTACAAGAGATTTTGGGCCCATCCCAAGTGGATTGGTGCCGAAGTCAGGTTCCAACAGTGGACGGCCCGCCCAGGCGCCCGCACTTCTTAGTTTCATTTTGATTTGTTCTTTTGTCACTTGTTTATATTCCATTCCATTCTATGTTGTTTAAATAGTTTATAATTTCAATTTTAGAATGTCTTGATCAAATATTGTCATCTTTTGTCACTTTTGTTGTCCTCACTAACTTGCAGGTAGCGACGTCAAATTCCCATTGATGGAGGTCAAATTGGGAGAATCCGACCATCTGGGTCGTCCCAAAATGCCCCCAATTAGCTAACCCCCATGTTTGCAGGTGTTTTGGAACTCTCGAGACGTGACATTTGGGCAGCTGTACTTTGGCGCTTTGTCATAGGAGAATTCGTCCTACCCGGGGACAAATTATAGTAGAATTCATCCTGACCAGGGACAAATTACAATTGAATGCGAATTGGCAGAGTTTTGTCCGACTGTTTTGATGGCAGTGGCCCTCTGGTGATGTTCTCTGGTTTCTATGAAATCTACAGGTTATTTGGAGTTATTTTATTTATCTATTTAGCTAATCTTATGCATGCATCTTCCATCGGTTTTAGGATCAAATGCTTTATCTTTTGTCACAGGTGCTACTAACGACTTGTTGTGTCTTTGAACGCAAGAAGAGCAGAAAGAATCAAGTATTCATCAACTCAAGCAGCGGCAACACTTTGGCCCGCCCATTTCAAATGTGGGCATGCAGAAGGAGGAATACTAAGTCATGATTGTAACCAAAATCCATTTAACGCTCCTAGCACCTGAAAAGGGAGGAGGCATCTTTGTAACTGAGATTAAGAGAGCTAAATAAAAAGGGCTGTGCTTTCTGTACTTTCTTTTGTCTTTGTTCAATTCTCTTCTTTCATTTCATGCATTTCACATTTTAGGACTTAAGCGTTTGTTTGATTTTGAATGCATCGCAATAGTTTTCCTTTCAATATTTTGGAATCTCGTGCTTTCACTACCAAATTGTATTGTGGTAATATGAGTCTCATTCAATTGGAACATAATCCTATCCACCATAGTAGGTCAAAGCACTTTGATATGAAGTATCACTTCATTCGAGACATGGTGGAGAAATAGGTGTTTGAGCTTTGACATTGTAGCACTTTGGAAAACATGATGGACATCTTCACCAAAGGAGTTACTAAAGCTCAATATATAAAGCTAAGAGACTATCTTGTCAGTCCTCTCAACTATAAGGGGGAGAATATTGAAATTACTCCTATGTAGTTTTTAGGTTTATTATTATTATCATTGTTAAGAGCATATATGTAGCTATTGTTTAGCATTATTGAGAGCATATAGGGCTTTAGTTGGACTTTGTCTATGTTAAGAAATGAGCTCTTATTAGTTGATTTTGGTTGAGAGAATAATGGAGCTCCAAATTTTGTTGAGCCCAAATTCGTTCTTTCCCATCCTATAAATTGTAATCGATGTTTTGCAAATAAATAGAATAAATTCAAATGTTCAGTAACATCCAAGTCATCATGCAAACCATACCATGCAACTTTGTGAAGAGAGGGCAATTATTCATGTTGCTCAAGTTGCCATCAAATTCAATTATTATCTTATTTTCATTACAACATCTCATTTTCGATGGTTGGTTCTTCTTCCACATAAAGGAAACTTGTTCCTGCAAAATGTAAACCTATTAGCAACATCACATTCTTTCATTAAACATAGGTTTGAGAACATCTGCACAAGAAATAATCAATCATTTCACTAAAATATATAACACACTTTCATTAATATTGTAAAATAGCCAATCATTCCATCAATAAAACAACATAACAAAACATAAATCCATCCAAGTAAAAAGTCTTCCAAGGGAAGGTCACGAAAATCCATTAATAATATTATTATAAACATATTTTTATAAGAAAAAGTGAAAAAAAATAAAAAATATTTTTAATTTTAATTTATTCCTAATATTATTCAAATAATATATACTTTATATTAAAAATCATCAAATTAAATTTTAAAATATTCATAAAAGATATTGTAACCAATTTATATATATTTTTTGAAATTTTTATTTTTGATTTATTGTCCATTCTATCAAAGTTAATACTTATATACTTATTTCATGCAAGGGAGAAGGGAGGAGGCTATGGATTTCTTCTCCTCCCTTTTGTGCTCGATCCCGGTAAGGTCAATCGATGATGAGAATTTCATGCTAGAGGTAATATCATACCTGGTAACAGAGGAGATGAATGAGGGGCTAGTTACTCCTTTTTCAGACGAAGAAATTTTTAATGCATTAAATTCTATGAGCCCTCTTAAGGTGCCTGGTCCTGATGGTTTCCCTCCGGGGTTCTTCCATAAGTATTGGCATATCTATGGCTTAGATGTTTGTGTGATGGTTCAAGACTCTCAAGATTCGATGGTCATCCCTAAATCAGTGAATTCGATGCTATTGGCCCTGGTTCCAAAGAAAGACAATGTGTCCTCTTTCAATGACTTTTGACCTATAATTTTGTACAACACTATCTATAAGATTCTTTCTAAAGCCTTAGCCAATAGGTTGAAATTTATCCTGCTTCTTCTCATGGATAGTGCCCAATGTACCTTTGTCCCTAGCAGACAAATTTGATACGGGGTAATTGTGCTACATGAACTCCTCCACTCATTTAAAAAGAGTGGGCGTGCAACATTCTTCCTCAAGTTGGATGTAAGCAAGGCTTAGGATAGGGTCTCATGGCAATTTTTATTTCACATCCTGAGAAAATTTTGTTTTAGTGAAATATGGGTGGGGCTTATAGAGGCTTGTGTTTCTTATACCTACTTCTCTATCCTGGTTAATGGCTCTCAAGTAGGGTTCTTTTAGTCATACCATGGTCTACGCTAGGGTGACCCTATGTCCCCATTCCTTTTCATTCTCATGGTGGAGGCACTTGGTCGTTCGATTTCCCATTGGAGCTTTGATTTTGGTCTAAGACCAACACTCCCCTGCCCATCGATATCTCACCAACAATTTTTTGAGGACACTCTCCTCTCTTGTGAGGTGTCAATGTTCCATGCAAGGGATGTGAATTCCATTTTGGTAAGCTATGAGAAGGCTACCAGGAAGTAGATAAATTTTGAAAAAATATTCATTTATTTTGTTAATACTTCCGAGACCCAGCAAAGGAGGATAGCTAACATTTTAAATTGTCATATTTCTTCTCTCCAAACCACTTACTTGGGGCTTCCCATTTTTGTTGGCCGCATTAAGGATGATTTTTGGACCTTGATTGTTGAAAGAGTCCAACACAAATTAGCATCTTGGAAAGGGGTGTTACTTAGTCAAGCGGGGAAGGTGGTGCTGGTCCAAAGCACCTTGCAAAGCATCCCCATCTATTTTTTATCTCTCTTTCATTTACCCTCTAAGGTGGCTGCCAAACTGGATAGCATATACAAATCCTTCCTATGAGAGGGCCTTGAGTTGAAAGGAAAATTCTACCTTGTCTTGTGGGAGCAAATTTGTAAGAGGAAAATGCAAGGGGGTCTCAATCTCAAAAATGCGGTCGTGATGAACAAAGCTCTTATGGCAAAACTTGGGTGGAAATTTGCTACAAATTCTAACATTATTTGGTGTAATATCCTTAAGGCTAAATATAACTTTGATTATTTTTTAGAATATTTCCTTACCAATGGAGGGTCGGCCTTCTGGAATAGCCTCATAAAATCTCGTAGGTTCCTCAAGTCTTGTTGTAGTTGGATTATTGGAAGTGGTGAGGTGGTTAATTTTTGGGATGATATTTGGGCCAAGGAAATTCCCTTAGGGGATGATCCATGGTACACCTCCCTTGTTGCTCATTCTATAACCCATGGGCTTGAAAATGTGGTAGACTTTATTACTGTCCAAGATGGACATAGATTTTGGTCTCCCTCCCTTCTAGAGTTGGTCATCGATGCAGATGTAAGATTGTGGTATGCTTTATTGGTGGAGTTAAGGCTTATTGTGGTATGTAATATTTTAACATATGATATATTGGTGTGGATGGGGGACCCGAATGGGTCCTATTCGGTTAAATCTATCTACATTGCTCTTAGCTTAGTGGAGGAAGACTTTTTCTTGCAAATCAAATTTGGTTAAAAAATCTAATACCAAAGATTAATATTTTCTATTGGTTGGTTGTGCAAAATAAAATCCTCTCGATCAAGAATCTTCTCAAGAGGGGGATGTGCCTGGTCAACAAGTGTTATTTATGCAAGAATGATTGGGAATCGATGACTCATATTTTGCTCAACTGTCATAGTGCACAAAATATTTTGGCTTCCATTCTCTCTTGGTTGGACATTGCATGGGTGTTTCCTAATTCCTTAATGGATTGTGTCATCCAATGGAAGTCACCCTTTCTTTCTTCCCGGCTTAAATTTTTTTGGAAATTTCTCCTCCCACACTCCTTCTAGGGAGTGTGGAAGGAAAGGAACTCAAGGGCATTCAAATAAGTGGAAAATAATATCGCCCAAATCAACCTCAAGATTCTGTGGAAGGTGTCAAAAAATGTGTCTTCGGCTCTCAGCAATTTGAATCCTTCAAAATTAATTTTGGTGCTCTCCCCAAGTGAGCGGTTGTTGGAAGAACAACTTGGTTTTGTGTCGTTATCCCACCCCCCTCCTGCTCCTAACCCAAGGAGGGAGGTTCATTGGTCTCTACCACCCATTGGGTGGTTCAAACTTAACTTTGATGGTGCCTCTAAAGGCAACCCTGGCTTAGCTGGCACAGGCGATGCAATAAGGGACAATAATGGTGATCTTATTCTGGCTTACGCGGACTGCCTTAGAGTCCAATCTTCCATGATGGCTAAAGCTAGAGTGGCCTTCATTGGCTTGGAGTAGCTTAAGAACCTTGGCATCAAAAACACAATTATTGAAGGGGATTCCCTATCCATCATCAACATGCTTCATGGAGTTTCTTGTCCAGGATGGAAAATAGCTAATTTAATTGATGAAGCAACTTGGCTTGCTCATTCCTTTTCTAGTGTGGAGTTCTCCCATATTTTTAGAGAAGGTAATTTAGTGGTTGATATCTTAGCAAACTTGGGAGTTCATTCTCAAGGCTTATCTATCTGGTAGTGGGATTTTCCCAATGATATTGTACTTCACATCAAGGAGGAAGCTCCTTAACTCTTGTTAGATTTTAGTTCCTTTAGGATATCTAGGCGATCTGGTTGGTACCTGTAGGTTTAAGTGCTTTATGGTGTGTACTAGCATTTATTATGCTATCCCCTTAGTACATTCTTACCTTCCCTGATTATCCCTTCCAGCCCCCTGGTGATGTCACCCCTTCTTATGCTCGAGCTTGTCGAATGTTGCAGCTTGTTGTGACTTTCAAATTTCAAACGATGCATTTATTTGGGTTGGTAGTTTTTGGCCCCCACGTTGTCCTGCTATTCTTTAGGGCTGATTTTTTTGGGTTTTGCTCCCTGGATTGCCTTCATGGGGATGGTGTGAACTCCCTTGGTTCCCCTTCCCTGGGGGTGCTTGCCTTGGTTTGTAATACCTTGTTGTCCTTTTGGGTGGGCCTCCCTTATGGAGGTCGTCTTGTGCTTTAATTGGCCTCTAGGCTTTCTTGTTATATAAGGTTGTGGGGCTCCTTTCAAAACCCTTTTTTAATATTAATACCAAAAAATATTTTTCTTATTTAAATTAATTTAATTGTTCAATAATATTTTTTTATATAAAGAAATTAGGAATGTATAGAATTGGAAATTAATATTAGCTAGCACATATGAAAGATTTAGCATTTCCTTGCTATAGGTGCACAACCTAGTTGAAGTAATATGGTCTATAAATAGATTGGGTAAGTCAAGAGGTCAAGGCTTTTATACTCTCCATCCAATTTGAACACAGTTTCATGCATTTAAATAGTTTTTGATCCAAACATTTTAGGTTGTAGTTATTTCTATTTTATTTTAAAGAACATATATTTATAGAATTATAATTATAAGGATAAAGAAGATATTGATATTGAAGTAGGAGGACAAATAGATCATTTAAATACCTCATAAATTGGATTTTTCTTGTTAGTAACAACTCAAAATAGAGATTTTTTAAACTAGAAAATGTTACTCTAAAAAGGAGGCATTTTGTTCTTGAATCTTAATTATAGTAACGTCCTTATAAAATCATGGGATACTTCCAAATCGACACTAACTGGAATCTCTTCCACAAATTTTCAAAGGTATTGAAATCTCTTAGAATTTGGAATATTAAAAGGCATTATATTAAATAATTAATAGAATATATTTTTATAAATAAAAAATAGAGGTAGATAAACACACCATGTGGCTAATACCACCACCCAAAAAACATTTTATCAAAGTAGAGCGGTAATCCAAGCAACCAACTAACAACTAATCAAAATCATCTTATAGAACTGACAAATAATATAACGAAATGATTACATAATGATAAGAACAAAAAAATAATCTTCATAATGAAGAGGATCTATTATGTATTTTTAGCCACTACAATGACCAATTCCCACCTAGCATTAACATCAATAATATTTATCAGTTGCTTCCTATTTTGAGTTGGTTCAGGAACATCATATGGTAACTGCGAATTATGTTCCTATTCACATCCAAGGTGAAGTAGTCCATTATTACCAAGAGAACCCGATTATATATGGCCTTAAGTGATTTGGCATCATAGTCATTCTGATTTTTAGATAAATATTTCCTTGCACCTACAAAGAATCCATACTCCCACTTGAGGTAGTGCTTAGGGCATTTGTGGCAACCTTCGTTGATCGATAACTCAATCACCTCTAGAATGAGGTCTATCAAGATGAGGAAGTCAATCCCTTTGGCTTGGAGTCGTCCCCTCCTCCAGGAGTGAGCCAAAGTTTTAGATAGGGCCCTATGATACCCATGAAATAATTGGAGGTAATCTAGGAGACCGTCTTTACACAAGATTTTCCTCACTTTATCATCAATCCATTTATTGTAATAATAATGTCTAGCTTATTTTTAAAGAGTAGAGTAGTCCCTCAATATTTCTAAAAGTATGCTTACAAATGATATATTATCTCATATTTATAGTGAATAAAATCTAATTCAAACCATACTTGTAGTAAAGAAATTTGAACATTTAGTTAAACATGAAATGAAAATGACAAGTTCTACAATTTGGATGGCCAATAATTGCTATCTAGGTATATTTGGATTAAATTTCTTATTTTTCCCCTCCAATAATTATTTTCTTCCTCAAATCAATTTATCTATTTTGTGTTTTGTGTCTTCTGTGTCTATCTTTATATTTGAGTTTTCTAACTCTTTAAGTTTTTTTCTAAATATATTGGAACACAAACATGGGACCAAAAATAAATAGAAATAAATTAACTTTACAAGATTATCTTTATTATAACAAAGTTCAAAGATATTATAATTCCAGATGTTAAAAATTATTTTTATAAAGTAAGGTGAAGATTCCTAATTTTATTCTAATCATATAGAAAGAGAGTGTGAAAAACACTTTAATTGGGATACCACTTTAGAGTAAGAAGTATCCAAATAATATATACTTTATATTAAAAAAATCATCAAATTAAATTTTAAAAAAATCATAAAAAATATTGTAATCTATTTTATATATTTTGTTTGAAATTTTTATTTGTGATTTATTATCTATTTTATCTATGTTAATATTTATCTTCTTATTGGGGGGGGGGGGGGGGGGGCCCGTGGGGGGGTGGTCGAAATTGGGAATAGAGACTTGGAAATTAATATTAGCTAGCACATATGAAAGGTTGAAGTAATATGGTCTATAAATAGATTATGTCCAATAGTGGGTCAGTCGAGGTCGAGGCTTTTATACTCTCCGTCCAATTTGAACACGGTTTCTTGCATTTAAATAGTTTTCGATCCAGACATTTTAGGTTGCAGTTATTTCTATTTTGATTGAAAGAACATATATTTATAGACTTTTGTTTATAAGAACAAAGGAGATATTGATATTGATATTGAAGGAGGAGATATTGATATTGATATTGAAGTTGAAGTTGAAGTTGAAGTTGAAGTTGAAGGTGAAGGACAAAGAGGCCATTTAAACACCTTATAAATTGGATTTTACCTTGACAGTAACAACGCAAAACACAGATTGCTTAAACTAGAAAACGTTACTCAAACAAGGAGACATTTTGTTCCTGAATCTTAATTATAGTAACGCCCTTAGAAAACCGTGGGATACTTCCGGATCGGCACTAACTGGAATCTCTTCCACAGATTCTCCATATCTACCACATACAGTGGCCTCATCCAACAAGCCTTCCTTCTCCACATCAATCTTGGCAGAGTCCCCCCACCACATCTTCTCCACCAATTCGATCTCGCCTCTCAACAACATCCTTCGTGCTTTCCACCTCTGTATCTTCCCCGACGATGTCTTCGGAACACTTCGAGCCTTCACGAGCCCCACAAGTCCAACCGACACTCCATGCTCCTCAATACACGAAACATATTCTTTGTCATCATTTAAACTTGAGTTTATAGAATGAGAGTTTAAAGTTATAACATTTTAATGTCTTACAAGAATAAAATGTACATCTTTGTTTGGCTAAGCATTTTGTCTTTTATACATTTTTTTTATTATTATTTATTTCAATAGGTTATGTGGAATTGATACGGTATACTAATCACAATAACTTCACAATTATGCATATAACCTTTGGCAAGATTAAAAAATTTAACCTATTAAAACCATATTTCTCCTATTTATTAATTAGATTGGCAATGGAGCATTTTTTGTTGAGATCCTTTACATTGATTTAAAAAATTTTGCTTAAATTATGATTATTTTTGGTATTATGTGTGATTTTTATTAGGACTATTTTCTTGTATGAAAGAACAAAATATTATATTTGTTATTAATTTTATTGAATGATATTTTTTTTATTATATTTTTCATTATTTTTTTTATTAAAAATAGTTTTCATCTTTCTCAAATATATATGTTTATTAAATTAATTTTTTTGACATCTTTTTTATTAAAAAGGAAAATAAAAGAAAATCAATTTTAACATAACATTTAAACAATTATATAGAGCAATACCTTTTGGTATAAATGCATTATCACCTTCTGAGTGGATCTTTGTCAAAGCATATAAAAGCTTGGTTTATAACCCTAGCATTTAGAGGATTCAATCCTTGGACCTCCCAATTGGGAATTCAAATTATTCATCATAAATTGATAAAATCTTGTTTAATGAACAATATGGAGTTGGAGGTGGCTCAGTTACAAACTCTTATGGACCACTGATGTAGCATGCACGATGACTCACGTCTACCACCCTCTTATGTCCTCTCCACATAAGAGTTGGTCTCACAATCACCATAGTCAGGCTTTGCAAGCTCCCCTTTGGAATCCTCAACATAAAGTTGGGGACTAAAATCACTCACTCCTCATCCCTCTCAACTCTATAACTAGGAAACCCAAGGATGGGACAACAAAAACAAGTTTCCTTGTCTTAGCCTTACCATCTCCTCAAGGAGAGATTCAAAAGACAACCAGGAAAATGAACCAACTAGCAAAGGTGTCAACTCAGGCTGGGATCCTCTATTGAACACTAAATATCTTGCTTTGTACCATTAACCAAAATAATTTTGAGGCCTTAGGAAGAGCCTCGAGTGGCTAAAATGCTTTTCAAGTAAATTTACTAGGAGTAGAAAATTATATTTACTGTAAATCCTTATATCCCAACATGACCAAGTACCAACCACACTTTTATAAATTTCAAACAAAATCATCCTTCAATGAATAATTAAGTAAATAAAATTACTAAAGCATGTTTTGAAGCTCATATGGTATTTTTTAATGTGCTTTCCCTCAGCCAAGCTGGCAATCTTGAAAGTGACATCATATATAGGATAAATTGTAATGTAGTTTTTATGAGTTGTAGCCTTCTAGCCATGGGTAAGAACTTACCTTTCCAATATACCAAATAATATTTAGAATTCTATCCAATATTGAGTTTTGAAAGCTCCTTGTTTTCTTTATTGTAAAAAGGAATACTAGATATGTTAATGGCAAATGTTGTCTAACTAGGTAGTATTAATGAAAGAAATCTTATATTTTGTACTATTAAGCAATTTTCTAGTGGTCTTATCATATCATGATAATATTAATTGAAACCCCATGGTCTCCTTGGCTAAAGAATTACCCAAAATAAAATTATCATTAATAAATTAGAGATAAGATTTAAAGGAACTAGTTTTTGCAACCTAAAAAAGTTTGATATTTTTCTTCTAGAGATACCTTTCACCAATCTCTCCTTATAGATACTAGGGCACCCTAATGATGATTCTAAATATCCATCAAGTGATCCATTGATCAAAACAAAATATTTTGGAATAACAAATTCTAATCCAATCACATCAATCTTATTTAAAATTAATGTATTTAGAATTTTTAATCAAGAAAGGAAGGATATTCACTATATCTGGAAAAATACCATTGACAACTTAGTTGAATAAGTCCAACAACTCCTTAATCACCCCCAAAACTCCCACCAAATATGGGATCAAGTGATGCAAAGATTGAATATTAATTCTTATACCAAATATGGGATCAAGTGATGCAAAGATTGAATATTAACTCTTATAAGGGCAAACAGCTTAAAGGGGATGTGAGTAATTGCAAGATAGATAGAACAAGGAGTTGGCAACCTCCTCCTAAGAATTTTTGAAAAGTTAATATTGATGGAGCCTCTAGAGGGAACCCTGGAAAATATAGTGTGGGAGGAATTGGTAGACTTTCAGATGGCTCCCTAGTTTTTACTTTTGTTGAGGGGTATAGTATCCTTAGAGGCCTTCAAGAGGCTACTAAGGTTGGCTCGAAAAAGGTGCTAGTTGAGTCTAACTCTCAACTCATGATTAATCGTTTGAATACTCCTAAGAATCATAAGGTTGAATGGAGAATAAAAATAATTATTGAGAAGATTCAGTTAATCCAGATGAGATTTTTGAAAGTTGATTACAATCAAGTGGTCATAAATTAGAATAAGAGTGTTGATGCTTTAGCTAATTGGACTTTGTACAAATGTGATCATACTTGCTACGATCACCCTCCTAGATGGTGGGATTCACAAATAAAGGGATATTTTCTTTCTATCATTTCTTTGGATGGCTCTAGTTCTAGAGGTACCTAGTTTCTTCTTGCTTTATTTTTGCTTCTCTTTGGTTTGGTAAGGATATTTTAGTTCCCTAGCTCAAACTAATATTTCTGTTGTTTCATTTTTTTATTATTGCCTTAAAATTCTTTTGGTCTAGAAAGGTCATTGTTGTGTTCTTTTTATTTTTTTATTTTTTTGAGGTGAGTGTGTGTGTGTGTGTGTTTTTATTTTGTTTTTTTTTGTGTTTTTTTTGTGTTTTTTTTGTTCTTGTGTTTTTTTTGTTTTGTGTTTTTTTTATTGATCTTGTGTTTTTTTTTGTTCTTGCTCGTGTGTTTATGTATGTTTGTGTTAATTTATGTTTTTGTGTTTTGGTGTGTGAGTGTTTTCTATGTTTTTGTTTTTGTTTTTTTTCTTTTGTTTGTTGTTTTTTATTTTTATTTGTTTAGGTTTTCGTTTTTTTTGTTTTTCATATTTTTTTGGGTTGTGTCTTTGTAGCGTTTTGTTGTTTTTTGTTATTTTTATGTTTTGTTATGTTGTTCTTGTGTTTTTTGTGTGGTTCGTGTTGTATTTTTGTTTTATCTTATTGTGTGTGTTTGGTTGTGCTTTATCTTTTCGACACACTCAAGGAGCATGTTTTTTTTATAATTTGTGTGTTCGTGTTTCTATGTTCTTGTTTTTTGTTATTTTAGTTTTTCTCCTTGAGTATGTCAAAGGTGATAGACCACGTGCAAGACCTAGATGATTTTGGCATAATAGATACCCATTCCTCCTTGATGGTAGAAAAACTCTTGATGGTCTGTACTATACCATCAAGAATTTTTCTACCATAAAAAAAAACCAACTTTTTTTTTTAAATAAAGGGGTAAAAATTTATTGACAAAAATTCTGGATTACAGAGTACAACTGAGCTTCCAACCAGGACTCAAATAAACATCTAAACAAACTAAAACCACTAGACTAGAATGACACTCAAAAAATACAACAAGAACAAACCACAATAATTTTGTACATCCTTGTGGATCAACTCCCACAGGCGTTGAGAGTCCCCAGACAGAAGACTCTTCCAATTATCGATACTCCAAGGATCCAACAACTCAGAAGCCCTTTTGTCCAGGTAATCAACAACCACATTCCATTCCCTTAGAATGTGCATAAAGGATATAAATTCAAACTCTTCACTCATTTTGAGAATCTGAATGGCTACAGAGGCCAACTGCCAATTAACTTCCTCCATCCTTTTACTGTTTAAAATATTAACCACAATTTGAGAGTCAGAATCATAGATAATCCTATGCCAACCAAGATAAAACCCCCTCTACAAGGCCTCAAGAATTGTAAGATCTTCCATAAAATTTTTGGATTGAACATATTTATAAATGGAAAAGAAAAAATTGACACCACCAACAGAATCTCTCCCAACACCACCAATGCCAGCATGTCCAGGATTACCCCCGGACGATACATCGAGATTAATTTTTAAAACTCCTCTAGGGGGTGGCCTCCACCTACCATCTCTCCTAACCTTCTTGTTGAGCTGAGGAACCATACTAGGGCTAGAAGAGTTCACACCATCCCCAAAGAGACCAAAGGCTTGTTGTACCTTCTCCTCCCTAGAATCCAAAAGAGGATCCACATCACATTCTCTATGGATGGTTTCCTGAACCATATATAGGATCCTTTGCCAGATCTATTGAATAGCCAAATAACTACCCTGAAATATGCACCAGTTTTGTTCAAGATAAATTTGCTAGATGATGCAAGAAGGGCCCAAATTCCAAGCCACCCGAAGGAATGGGGCCTTGGCTAGAGGTCTGCCCAGAATACTCCAAAACTCCACCAGGGATAGAACATGAAAACATGGATGGTTCCAAGCGCTCCACAAATTGTGCCAAATGTCTCTAGAAAAGGAGCATTGGAAAAATAAATGAGAAGAGTCATCCTCATTCTTACTGCAAAGGACACAAAAATAGGGACCCTGAAATCCCCTCTTCCTCACATTATCCCAAGTGAGGCATTTATTACAAGCTACCAACAAAAGAAATAAGTTACATTTTGGCTAGGAAAATTTGTTCCACACCTTTTTCCACCAAGTGATAGGAAGACTCCCATACTTTTGCTTATCAAGAACCTAATAACCATAGGCTACCGAGTAGGTTCCCTTAGGATCAGTATTCCAAGCCAGAATATCTTTACCCCTCAATGAAAAACAAGGCCTCCTCATAATAATAAGAGCAATCACCTCTATGCCCTTGGCTAGTCCCCCATGGGTACATTCTTGCGGATCTTTCCACCTGCACATCTCCATATTTCCAAAAGACTAGATTTTTTAAAGTCCTTTACATGATACCAGCCTGCTTCCAAGAAAAAAATGCTTAGGGAACGTAACCTAGGATATTGATTCAAGATAGGAGGGTGACCATCCCAATAATCCTCCCAAAAAATAGTATTTGATCCCTGATTGTAAATCCAAAACAAACCCTACTTGATTAAATTAGCTCCTCTTTTCATAGTGTCCCAGATAACTGAACCTTTCCCAACCAAGCTAACTCTAGGGATCTCAGCCTCATAAATACCTCTCAAGTATTTACAAGATAATATTTTAGCCCAAATCTGATCTTGAGAGGTACACCATCTCCAATAAAGTTTTGTAGTCAAAGCCTGCCCAAAAAGAGTTGTTTGTCACAACCCAATGCCTCCCTCTTGCACCAGAATACATATAGAATCCCACCTAACCAAACTCCATTTATACTGAAAAAATTTTCTAGACCATAAATATTGTCTTGACAAAGCATCCATGTCCTTGATGAAGTGAGAGGGAGCTATTTGTATAAAAAATCTATAAATAGGTAAATCTTGAACAACAGATTTTAAAAGCAACACTCTACCTACAGTGGATAGCCATCTGAAATTCCATTGATTCACCTTCCTTCTAAACTTATCAAGCATAGATTTCCAAGAAGATCTAGGTAGAGGATGAGATGAAATTGGAATACCAAGATAAATGAAGGGGGAGTCCCAACCTAGAATCTTAGAATGTGAGCAATCCTAGATTGAATAAGAGGAGGGGTATTGAAGAAGAAAATAGAAGACTTGTCCTCATTAATCAACTGTCCAGAAGTACCAAGAAATATGTCAAGAGGATGTCTAATATTGACAGCTTCCCTAATAGTGGCAACTCCCAACAAAGTAGTATCATCAACAAATTGAATGTGGGAAAGAGGTGGAAAACTACTATCCCACTTCCACCCCTAAATGATACCTTGCATGACTTGAGACTTGAACAATATTTCCAACCCTTCTGCCATAATGATAAAAAAATAAAGAGTTAAAATATCTCCTTGCCTCAATCCTCTTGAGGCCTTAAACAACTCTGATGGCTCATTATTAACAAGAACAGAGAATGAGAAAGAAGAAACATAGCTCATCACCCATCTAATCCATTCCTCCTCAAATCCAAAAGCAATGAGAAATTTCTAAATAAATGAGCATCTGACCCGATCATAGGCTTTGGCCATGTCCAACTTAATGAACATAGTTTTCTCCTTAGAATTTTCCATCGAGTGAATAGCTTCTATAGCAATAACAACCCCATCCAAGATTTTTTGGCCAGCAACAAACCCTCCTTGCTCCTTAGAGATGATTTTTCTCAACCATATATTCAACCTCTCAGCAATAATTTTTGTGATGATCTTATACACAACATTGCAGAGAGCAATAGGCCTAAACATATCCAAGGAATTTTCTCCTTCTTTTTGGGTAAAAGCACCATAAAGGTAGAATTTAGGAACCTTAGCATATGTTTTTTCTTTTGGGACTCATGGACCACCTCCAAAAGATAAAATTTTATTAAATCCCAAACTCCTGATAAAACTCAATCAAAAATCCATATGGGCCTAGGGCTTTTCCTTTTTTCATCTTGAATACAACATTTTCCAAATCCTCAAGGGAAATTGGACCCATCAAGTGCTCATTCATCTCTCTAGAAACAATTGTTGGAATACAGTTTAGAATAAGCTTTTCATTCTCATCATCTGATAGGGAGTCCTCCTTGAAGAGAGAGGAAAAATACCTCTTAGTCTCTTTTGAAATATCCTTGAAAGAAGAGAGTAGGGCACCCTGAGAATTCACAAGAGAGGTAATCAAGTTACCATTATGGTGAGCCTTAACTGAGTTATAAAAGAAGGTTGTGTTCCTATCCCCTTCCTGAAGCCAATCTACTCAAGATTTTTGTTTCCAAAAAAATTCTTCCCTTAGTTCCCATTCAGCAAGGTCTTTCGTAGCCTTAGATTCCTCAACAAGAAGCTCCTTCGTGAATCCTTGATCTCTAATCTTCCTCAAAGCTTCTTCCATCCTCCTAAGAGCTGCCAGCTTAGCCAAGGAAAGGTTACCAAAATTTAGTCTATTCCATCTCTTCAATTTATGTTTTACAAATTGTAGTCACTTCATAAAGGAATACATAGCGATGCCATGAGGAGGTTTGTCAGTGGTCCACCAGCCTCGCATGAAATCATGAAGCTTAGGATCATGAAGCCACATAATTTGAAACTTAAATGAGGGATTATTTTTTAGCCCTAACTCCAAAACAAATAATTTGATAGGCCAATGATCAAATCTCGTACCCTCCAGAATCACAGAACTAGCACTTCTGTTATTACCCATCCAATAACTAGATATCAAAAACCTATCTAGTCTCTCTAAGATGGAATCTTCCCCACACCTTATATTGTGCCAAGTAAATATCCCATTATCCGGCTTGATGTCAACCAAGTTTAGGGTCTAGATATGAGCACTGAAGATAGAAGAAAAAGGCTTGATACAATCCACCCCACCATGTTTCTCCTCCAGACAAGTGATAGAGTTGAAGTCTCCAACCAAAATCCATGGGTACAGGGGAACCAAACTTAAGGTCTTTGTTTGCCTCTCGTCCTCTATTTCAGGATTTTATCGGATCAAAACCTTCCTTATCTCGTTCCCCTTCCTTTATTAGGGCTTTTAATTTATCTAAACTTTGTCCAGACCGAGAGGGCCCAGGATTTGAAGCCACAGGTGGGACAAACTTAGGGTATTTTCTTTGCAGGTGGCCATATTCATGAAAAATCCGACAACAAAATGGAAGAGCTTCATAGTCAATTTTTTGAACCCATGTAGTTGATCCAAATTGTATTTCAATATAATATGGAATAGGATTATTTAATTCAAATTCAACACAAATACGAGAAACAAAGATTACATTTTTATCCATTGTCTGTTGTGACAGTCCAACAGGATTCCCAAGCAGAAGGGCAATCTTATGCAAGATATCAGTTCTCCAGAATTTCAATGGGAGCCATAGAAGTCATACCCATACTGGAACCCATGATGGTTGCTCCTCTGATGGGTTGAAACCCACATGCCAGGTTTTAAGAAATATTCCCACTTGGTTATAGAAATAAGAACCCCATTCAAATGCTTTGTTACGATCTGCAATACAAGAGAAAACCACCATAAAATAGTTGTTCGCACTCAGCATCACCTCCACATCACCTTCAGGATTCCAAGTCTTCCTAACCCAAGCCTCCACAAAGGGGAGAGAAATTAAGATGCCCAAACATTTTCCAATAAGGGCATGTTTGGTTAGATACTCCATATCTTCCACCACCGAGTCTGGTTGAACCACTAGAAGTGGCCTAGCTTCACAACATTCCAAACATCCATTGTTCTTTAACAAGCAGTTCTCGACATGCACTAGAAAATCCTATTCCTTCCAGTCATTTTCAAATGAAAAAACATCACGAGCATGCACTCTCTGTGTCGGACCCAATGCCATCACGACATTCCTCCAATTTTTTAGACCTTTTTCGAAAGCTACTGTCATCCCCGCAGAGCAGTTTTTCTTCATCAAACCCTAGAAAAGTAGTTTTTCCTCATAAACAAAACCACCTTGTTCCTATGAGATAACATAATTTAAAATGATATAAATCCAGCTGACATAAATTTTGAAATTATCTTATAAATCACTTTACAAAGATATAGTGAAGAAAATCATCAAAATATTTTACGTTATTTATCTTGGAAACTAATATAATAAACGTGGTATTCATATCACTTATAGTGACCTTATTTTTCCTAACCTATTCAACCACAACCAACATGTCATTCTATAATGAATCCTAAATATTTTGAAATAAATTTGAAGCAAAACCACTAAGGCCAAATGCCTTGTTAGGGTGGAATGAGAAAACTCTCTCTTGTAGCTCCTCTATAAAGATTCTCCTCATCAAGATTTTATTGTGTTCTTATGTCATAATTGATGGATTATATTATAAAACCTTACCTTGGGTCTTTGTTTTATCCAAATTTGGGTATAATATATTTGAAATAATTGATTGCTTCCTTCTTGATATTTTCTTCTTCCTCAAATCTTATTCCATTTAGAGTTAAAATATTTTTTATTCAACCACAAGATAAATAAATTTTGGCTATACCATGAAAAAATGGTGTTTTCCCTTTTTATGTCATAACTCCCTTGATGTGTGGGACCTATATAAATATTCCTTTTTCAATACATTATGATAATCAAAAAGTAAATTTTTGTGTACACATAAATATCTTGATTTATTCTATTGATTCTACAATCTCTTGAAATTTGTTGAGCTTGAATTTAATTTCATCTTTTATTTTAAATATGTTATTGAATGATTTGGAAATATAAATCTTATTTTTCCCTTTAGATGATTCATCATTTGAATAAACTTATACATATGTGATCCTTCAAATATTACTACATCCCACCATAACATAACTATTTGAAAACAAACATGGTCCTAGAGTTGCATAGACTAAAATCAAAATGGATTTGATTGACCATTATTAAATATATCACATCTCAAGATAATGGGTTTATGATCTAATCCTTGCTTGCAATAAAATTTTTAAATATATTATATCCTATATTTTTCACCATTTATTATATAACAAAGATCCATCCAATCGTTTTATTAGATGAGTTTTCCTAATGAATCTATCATCATGTATATTGAAAGCTTGAATGAATAGCATCCCAAAGGCCATTTGAATAAAAAAATTTAGTCATCCAAGAGTACCACCCTTATTTTTAAATGAGATAGAATCATATTGAAGGCCCTAGGGAATCCATATATTACAATTATGAATCATCATTGAATTTTATAAAAATAAAATAAGGTCCTTCAAAAATATTTCACTAAGAGTAACTATAGTTGGATCATATATATTTGTAACCTCAAATTTGGTATTTTCTACTTTACTTTAAAAATACTAACAACGAAATTATGTTTTGTTTCTAGCAATTTTCCATCTCATTTGTATTTGTCTATATTTTTCCAATAATTCTTGAAGATCCTATAGAAGAAATTGCTATACAATACTTCATCTTCCAAATCATTTTTAATTCATCTTTATATTCCTCGCTACTTTATTTTATATATTGTATTAAAATAAACTCAAGACTATAACAACCTATTATTCTTTAATAACTCTTTTTTTAGAATATCTTATTCATAACCCTAATATTCCACTATGCCATGTTTATCATTGTTTTTTATGTTTATTTATGGGCTTAACATCACTTCTTGTTAATACTTTGAATGTTTGTTTTTGTTTTCCCACATCAATATCCCTATAACTTTATTTTTATCCTTGTTAATTCTTTGATGGTATTCTTATCCTTTTACCATACTCACTAATACTTTCATCTTCATCAATATCTTCTATTTTTTTATGATATTCATAATGAGAGTTATCTTCTATGCCCTAGGTAATTTGAAGTGCAAGGAATAACATTACATGTACTTTCATTTTTATGTTGCTTTGAAAAGTTTAAGGATGATCCTACATGGTAACTAAATTTCTATCCTACCCTAGAAATCCTAAATTTTCATGGATATGGTCTATATTTATTTTTTATTATGCTACTAATAAATCCCTAAAGTGCTAGGGATAAAATCCACACCACTTTTATTTTCAATGCAAAAAGAGGATTCTATACTAATTGGGAAACATTAATATGATTTATGTGTATTAAACTTGATTTATTTTTACTACTATGTTTAAAGGTTACCTCTATATATTCCTTAAAAAATTTAAATCCTTCTAAAATTGAACTTGTGCATTATATTTTCTTGGACACACTCGCAGGAAAGAAATATTTTTACTTTATTGATGGTTTTATTGGGTATAATAAGATACATGTTGCACACGAAGACCAAGAGAAAATAACTTTTACTTACCCATGGGGAACTTTATAGGGTCTCTGTAATGCCCCAACAATGTTTTAGAGAGCTATTTTGGCTATTTTTCTAATTTGACCACTAAAAGTGTAGAAATTTATATGGATGATTTTATAGTTTGTGGGGAAACCTTTGAATTTACTTTAGAATATCTTGACAAAGTCTTAACCCGCTATGAAACTTACCATTTGTCCTTAAATCCTAACAAGTGCTTCATGATGATGGAAGAAGGAATTGTTCTTGGTCATCACATTTCTTTTGATGGGATCAAGGTTGATCCTAAGAAAGTAGAAATCATTAAGAACCTTCCTTCTCCACAAACCCAAACTAATGTTAGGATTTTCTTAGGACGCATTGGCTTTTATTGATGGTTTATTTTTAATATTAGTACAATATGAAATCTCATGTTTGCATTTTTAACAAAGAATTCTAAATTTAATTGGACTAAAAAATACCAAGAATATTTTGATGCTTTAAAATACAAACTAACCACTCCACCTGTGTTATGAGGTCCTAATTGGGAATTACCATTCCATATCTAAAACAATACATCCAATAATTCAATTGGAGTAACATTGGAGCAGATAGAAAATTGGGAGCATTATGTTGTCTACTACATAAGCAAAAACCTCATTGGAGCAGAAAATAATTATACTACTACTAAAAAGAAATTTTTAGCAGTAGTATATGCCATTAACAAATTCCATCACTACATCATTGTTTATCAAGTATTTATCCACACTTATCATTCATCTATTAAATACTTGATGAATAAACCCATGGTTGGTGTGATAATCATTTGTTGGTTGTTACTATTATAATAATTTGACATCATAATAGTAAAAAAAATAGGAAAAGCTAATGTAGTAGCATATTTTCTATCAATACTGAATAACATAGGAGAAGAAGAGTTAGTTGAGGATACTTTTCCAAATAAAAATTTGTTTGATATATTAGTACCAATCACCTTAGTTTTTAGATACAACTAATTATTTGGCTATAGGAAAAATTCCTCCCCATTTTATTTTAAAACAAAAGAAATAGTTGGTAAGGCAAAGATCATTTTTCAAATGGATTAAAGGTCTACTTTTCAAGTGTGGTACTAACTATGTGTTACATAGATGTATTCAAAAATATGAGGTGTATAATATCCTCCATGCTTGTCATGATGAACCCTTAGGAGGACACTATTCTATGAAGAGTATAGTTTGAAATTTTTTGGAAACTTGTTATTATTTCCCATCCCTTCACAAATATGTAAAAATGTACATACAACATTGCGATGCATATCAAAGAATGGGAAAACCCACACAAATGAAATACCTTTACAAACTCAAGTGGTTTTTATAGACACCAAAACAGCACCAATCCGATTATGTGATGACAAGCACTGATCGCATTGACACACACAGCCCATAGGGCAGCCCCTAGAGGTTAAACAGTGGTCTTAACCACTCCTAAAAGTAGTTTGGAGGTCAGAGGTCAATTTGGCACCTTTTTGGCACCTTGCTCTCTACTCGTCCCACCCAAGTATGAATACAAACTGGCATTCATCCCACCCAGGGACGATTATCATCATTCGCCCCAAGGTGAGGCGAATAACAAGTTTGACAGGAAAAAATTCAAACCTTGACAAGTTCGCTAGTTAACTGAAGCTGCAGGCCATGCAATTATGAGGAACGGCTTCAAATCAAGAAGAGAGACTTTAGTCATGCATGTCTTTATTTTAGAGACCTCATGCAAGGAGATTCTAAATCAAGGAATTATCTTTTCTCTCAAAATAGGACAAACAACTCAAGTGGCGCCCTCGCATGCGTAATTCAAACAGAGATACCCTAGGTCTATAAATTGGTGAGTTTTTTCACCCAAAAAATATATAGAGAATGAGAATTTGAGCAACGAAGTGCTGCAAATTTACATACCTACTTGTGATTTGTGCCTTTCACATCCTTAATCTCTCATTCGAAAGGGAGGTTATTGGGTGATTATTGGAAGCATGAATCCGGACCCAAAACCCAATTTTTGGCCACAATATCCCACAAAATTTGTCGACAACACCCTGTAAGAAGTTTTTGACCCATCCCAAGTGGATTGGTTTTAGAACAGAGTCCCAAACGATGGGCGTTCTGCCCCCGGGAACCCCCCAAGCTGTCGCAGCCCTAATCGCCCCACCTCGGAGTGATTAGAAATCTATTATATATTTATTTGATTTTTATTTTTCATATTATTTTAGGTTATTTAAATAGGCTGTAGTTTAAATTTCACTTCATTCTGAGCATTTTTGACCAGGTTTTTATCATTTCTCGCATTTACTAATATGTAGATGCCATCATCAAAATCTAGGTGCTAGAGGCCAAATTGGAAAAATCTGACCATCTGGGTCTTCCCAAAATACCCTTAATTAGCTAACCCCAAATTTGCAGGACATTTGGAGCTTCCTAGGTAGGACATTGAAGAGGGTGATTTTTGACAAATTATTGTAGGTTTATTCGTCCCTCCCCGGAGCGAATACAAATATGTAAGGAATTTCCCAACTTTTCATTTTGTAGTGGCTTCCTGGTAACATATTCATGCTTTTTTCAAATTTCCATATCGTTCTGATATTATTTGGTTATCGGTTTAATATTTTTATGCATACACTAACGATAGGCCTTGGGAAATACATGTTCTATTCTATCTATAGGTGCTACTAATCCTTTATGTTTCTTTGAACATAGGTCTTTGACATCAGAGGAGAATAAATGAGTAAAGAATCATATACACAAGTTGCGGTGATGTTTTGGTCCGCCCATCTTACATGTGGGCACGCGGAAGAAGGATTGCTATCCATGGATGTGACAAGAAACATATTTGATGCTCCTATCCCCTAAAAAGGAAGGAGACATATTGTAACATGACTTTGAAAGCATATCAATAAATAAGGCTATATTTCATATTGCTTTTATCTTGTGTCAATTCGTCTATGTTCTTTCCTTTCATGCATTTTTCAATATATAGGCTTTTAGCATTAAGTTTGGTTTTACACGCATCGTGCTTGGCATATTCCTTTTTGTTTCCGTATCCTCATGCTTTTAGTTTTAGAACCATTTGATAAATGGGGGTTAGATTTTCTAGGACCCATTGACCCACCATCTCAATGAAAGGTACATATCTTGGTATGTACTGATTATGTGTCTAAATGGATTGAAGTACGTGTGTTTAAACATGCTCATGAAGAGAAGGTTGTTGATTTCCTTTACACTCAAATTTTTCAAATATTTGGAGCTCCATGATATATCACCATAGATCATGGACCCCAATTTGCATCATGATTCATTGAAGCTTTCACTAAACTCTATGATATTAAACATAGAAAATCATCACCTTATCATCCTTAGTAAAATGGTCAGGTTGAAGTCACCAATAGAGAATTGAAAAGAATCTTAACCAAAATAATAGCTTCACATAGGAGAAATTGGTTTAAAAAATTACCAAAAATAGTTTGGACATACAACACGACATGGAAATCCACCACGAGTTTCACACTTTATGAGCTGGTCTATGGTAATAAATCTCTTTTTCCTATTGATTTTGAGTTACTAACACTTTGCACATATTTGGATGTTGGTATTGAATTGTCATAGGTACAAATGGACAAGATTATGCAACTCAATGCATTGGATGAACTTTTATTAGAAGCATTACATCACACAGAAGTTATTCAAGAGTATTGCAAGACGTGGCATGATAGTCACATTCAGCAAAGGAAATTGAAGCAAGGATATTGGAATTTATGTTTGATTCTCATTATGAAGACTTTCTTGACAAATTTTAGACTAGGTGGCGTGGACCATACATGATTGAAGAAGTGTTCAGAAATAGAGCAGTTCGTCTTTCTCCCATTGATGATTCAAGGAGAAAGTTAACGGTAAATGGACATCACATTTGGGTATACCATGAACCATTAACTAAGGAATATTTTTGAAGCACATTATATAGTCAAAGTTACACATGACAAGGGATACTTCCTCTCCCATAATAGATTTAGATTGATGTGAAATTTTTTGAAAAAAATTAGAAAAAAACCACAAAAACAAAAAGAGGAATAATCTTGATTGTGAAATTCCTTCATGGGCACAATTTCGAGGGAGATTGTGAAATTCCTTCATGGGCACAATGAGGACAAGAAATATGAAAAAGAGAGATGAAAAAATAAATAATGAAAAAGAAAGATAAAAAATAATAATAATGAAAATAAAAAATAAAATAATTCAATAGTGAAAACATTTTTGAAGGCGCTATTGAATTAAGACTTACATGAAAAATCGGTTTCCAGCATGTTTATCTTCTTGGTACTATCCATCATTATCAACATTGTACAAAGATCACTTACTACACATGTGTTATATTTTTGGTTTCAAATAATCTAATAACAATCATTGAAAGCAGTAATTTGTAAAGCGTATGATAAATATTTAGGACAATAAGGTATGTCTTTCTTACATTTAGTTATAATTAGCATTTAACAAGTGATGTATAATAATAAATTATTTGGCATAAAATAGTTAAAATTGGAAAATAAAAAATGGAACACTCTATTCAAATTGTCAATAAGCTCTTATCCTATCCTTGGTTGTGTGAAAAATTCAAACTTGGCTATAGAAAAACTGAAAATAGGTTGTAGAGCTCTAGAATGACCAAGAGCTTCAGAATGACTCAGACCTAGTTGTATAGAGACAGAAAAACTATAGAGTTTCGAAATGACTAAGAGCTCTGAAGTGAGGTTTGAAAATTCAAAACTATGCAGCACACAAAAATTTTAATTTGACCCGTGCACACATGTAGAATTCAAAAAATAATTCCTACATGACGCACCTCACATGGCTCACAAAAAATTAAGCATGAATCTCTAGATCCACATGGTAGTCACCAATGCATATCCTCTAGCATGTCCCAATATGATTGTGGTACCTAGTTTTCATAACTAGTTTTAGTCCCATGTGGTCGTGGTACTTCGACATGTGAGATCACATAGATCAATGAGGTGGGCATTCATATTATTTGTAAGATAGATTTGAGTCAGCCAAATCAAACCATCTAGTTCATCACATGTTTTGAACACGTGCATGGTAATCGATAAACATATCCTCTTGCCACCTGTAATGCATACCAAAAAACAAAATTTCAAAATTCAATCCAATCATCATGCACCACGTATCTGATTGATGCATGCAAAACCAACGTGTTCTATGCCATATTCCAAAACTAATTTCATATGTAGAAACCACAAACTTCTAATCTATGTAACCATCAAAAATCACATATTCTACTGAATTGAAGCACAAGTTGTAAATCTACAAACTCAAGAATTGCATTAAAAAAAAAAATTCAAAAATCGCCAAGAGTATAGGGAAGATACCAAACAAATCATAGAGTTGTTAAAAATTTGCAGTAGAAGAAATCACAAGTGAACTAGATTTTACCAACATGGGGAATAAAAGGAAGGCCAAACTAGATAGAGTTTCTCCAATACCCTAAGGTGGTGCAAATTTTTCAATAGGCAAGGCTACTGCTATTTCTAGAAAATATTGATGGGCATTCTAAGGGTTTAGCAACCGAATTTTCTTGCACCCTCCGAAATAATAGAGCAACCATAAATGACATGAGGATCTAGGTAACTCCTTTGATTTTAATTCAAATCACTAAATTATCTTTAGATGGAATATTAATCACCAGAACTACTAAGAACACACTCCCTGAAGTAGTCAAAGCATTTTCAGTAGAGGGGGATGTGCAACCTATAATGCAAATAAACAATAATGTCTACAAAGGGGTAAAAATTAGTCTTCAACCACCATAGGATCAAATCGCAATTTGGGTCATTGAGTATTTAACTTGTGAGGGTAAATATGCAATTTTATCTGGCCACCACATAAAATTGGTCACTCATTTGAGGCATGGCACACAACACCCTAAAATGAGGGTAAATATTCCCTTATATTTATACTAGGAATTGCATAACATGGAAAAATGATACCAATAAGGCTAGGTATCCCCTAGACACCATGGACTCATTAAATTAATATATAAACATCATTTCAAGGGCAATTTTCAAAGTTTCAATAGATTCTTTTCACATTGGAGTAAATAGGTTCATGTTGCAGCAGAACCAAAGAATGAAGAAGTAGAAGCTGCAGATGAAATAGGGACATCTAAAGAGAATGCTAATAAAAGAGGTAATCTAGAATGTGATGAAACCCCTTCATCCTCCCACAATGCACCAACTTCTAGGATGAGGGCATAAAGGAAGAGGAAATCTAAAAGCAGCCCTATAGAACAGCAAAGGATCAAGAAAGTTGTTTTTAGTGACAAAATTACTAAAATTGATATTCAAAAAGAAGTATCTGCATATTCAGAACCCTCAAATTATGTTACATTTGGGTCATTAGCTGAACCAATAGATTCATCAAAGGAAGATAAAATAGATTCTAGTTTTTCAAATTGGTGAAGAAATAGGTACACAACAACTAAGAAGGTCTACTAGACTAAGGCCAAAGTCTATTACAGAGGAATTGGTTGAGGTAGAAGAAATAGAGTTTGAGATACACACATAGCCACCTTCACCCCCTCCTATGAGGAGAATTTTAAGGAGGAAACAACATGATATAGTTGTAGCCACTGAAATCACATCTCCTACATCATCCAAGCCATAGAGAATGAGAAATTAATACTATAGGAATATGAATATGAATATGTGGTTGTAGAAGGAACACCTGATATGAAGGAAGAATCATCTGTAGAAGACACACCTAATCAGGAGGAACATTCATTTACAAAAGATAAAGAGCTTGAAGATCCACATTCACCACCTACAATGAATTTTCCTACATATTATTCTTCAAAATATGAATAATATGAGTCTTATGATCCTAAATATCCAATGAAGGCTACCAAGGTGATCATTAAGACCCAACAGACCTAGATTGAAAAGGGTGAAGCAACAATTAAGGAGAAGGATGAGTACATTGATCAATTGCTATAGGAAATACAAGAATTAAAATGAATACTAGCACCACTAGAATAACAGCCTACAGATAGCAAAAAAAAATCTTGAATTAGCATTGTAGATTTTGTGACATACAAGAACATATCCCATAATTGCCCCATAGAATTGAGGAAGATACCTTGGAGTAAGCACCTGTAATTTATGTTCCTTTCTTGAATGTTGTAGAAGAACAACAACATGCAGAAAAGAAGATAACACCTTAAAATAGGGATGAGAAGGAGCTCATGTATGTCATACAGAGCTCACATCAGAGAAAATATACTCTAAATATGGGTCAACAATGAAATTTTCAGTAGGAGTTTGAAAATGAAAACACTTCAGCCTTATCTGGGCATTTAGACACAATTTTTGGACATTCTAAAGCTACTCTAAAATGTGCTTGTTCAATTGCATAATTTTTCAGAGATGTCTCAAAATATTACAGTACTTTCGGATGCAGCTTTGGAACATTTTAGGATATCTCCAAAATATTTTGCAATTGAATAAGCACATTCCTGAGCAGCTCCAAAATATCCAAAAATTGTGTCAAAATGCCTAGATAAGGTTATATAACAACAAAAGGAGTAAATTACACCATAAATTGAAGCCCCTGAAGTTCAATATACTTCATTACAAGTAAGTACATCACTTTAGGTAGATAAAAATCAAATTTTTACAAGTTCTATTCAAAAAGTAGAAACTGCAGAAATAGGAATTCAAGTTGACTTATTGTTAGAACATAAAACTCCACCAGTAGTAGTGTGTCCGCTATATATGGTCCCACTAGCAAAGCACAATGAGGATATTGTAAGGTGGATGGCATGCTACCAAACCCTTGAATTTATCTTGCAAAAATTAAACCCGTGGAAGAACAAAATAAGACACAAGCTACTGAAATTACAGATTTGAAGGTCAAGATGCAAAATTTATGTTAGATTGTAGAATACTTGGTACAATGCAGATGGCCTACCAGGTTATACATCCTACTCCTTAGGGAATGATTCCTTATATGGTAGGTAATTAGTATCTGCTCTGGTTTAACATATGATTTGATTACTCCTTAAGAGTTTAAGGATTCATACCGAGTCCTAAGGAGCAAAAAAAATTGTTGTGTGAATTCTTTTTGCATAAATTTATCATGGAAGATGTAGAATTTTATGTGTATATATATATATATATATATATATATATATATACAAAGGTGATGTATAGCTTCAATCCTTTATCTCTACTTTGAAAAATTAGTTATATTGGGATCAGGAAAAGAAATAGAATAAGGAGATTGAACTAGGACTTGGACTGTTGTTAAGGCATATCCAGCCCAATCCCTCAATATTGATAAGCCAAAATTTTAATATGATGAATAGGCCAAACATAAATATCACCTATCTTCAAACTATTTAGTATATTTTGTCTTATTTTCAATAATTCTATAGGGATAATTTGTCAAACTCCTTGGCAGCATGTAAAAGCATGTGGGCAGAATTATCCATATCTTTGCAGAAAAGAGATCCCATGTCACCAACTAACCTGTTGTGGTCACATAGGATGAAAGGGGTAGTGATACAAATAATTCTATCATTAAAACATCAGTGGATAGGCTTAATTTTTAGGCCACCCACCATTATCACACCAGTTCCATTTTATTTTGACTCTGATCCTCAACCTGATCAACAATTTTAGAATTGGCTAAGAGATTTAAAACATAATAGGGGATACTATCCTAGAAATTATAAATTTTGGGGAAATTGATATAAGGATCTAGATCTAAGTGCCTCTGTAGCCCAACAAAATGCATGAGGGCATGCATCAGGTCAAGTTGGGGGAATGATGAGGCTAAGAAATACCTCATTTTTGTTGCATTATTGACATATAAAAATTGCTATTTACCAATATTTAATATCATTTTATGCTAAATAGTTGATTAAAGTATGTTATTTTTTTATGTTTGCATGATTGGATGTTTAGAAATACTGTACCCCTATTTTGACTATTTTTCTGCATTTTATGTTTGTTTTTGCATGATTTTATTGGCAAATAGCATAGAAAAATTAATGGCAAATAAAATTATTGTGACTTGTGATTGGATGAAGTATTTTTAATGTTTTTATACCTTAAAACTGAGCTATTGAGGTGACATGAAACCAAAACAACTACTCTACTATAAAACAAGGCACTGCAGATTGCACACAACATACAAAAACTAGCCACTTGTAACATTAAAGGAGGACATTAAAGCGGTCAAAAGAAATGAGTAAAACTGACTGGAACGTGTTCATGGAGACTAAGGAATATCTATGAGACACTTGGACACATATCCACGGAGTTTATATTGATGATAACGACATATCCTAATAATTCTACCTTATATTTTTGAGCTCTCCAGAATGAGAGGTAGAAACAGTTGGTTTTAACAGAAAAGACACAAAATGCATCCATTTCATGGGGAATTAAAGATGATAGCATGAGAATAGGTGTAACAACGATGTCTAACCTATATTTGACCTATTCCCATTAGCTAGAAGATACACATATAACTATTGTAGTAGATTTTATCCTGAAATAGACCAAGTTTGTTGCAACAAAATAGCAAATCATGCATGGACAACACAAAGCATTGATTTTGTAATTACAATTGCATACATAGTAAATAATATAAATATGCCACTCACCCATTGGTTTAGTTAGTCATAGTAGAATTCAGATGTCAAAAAGTGAATGTTATAACTATCATCTTTTGTAATAGCAGTTTTTAATAAAAAGTTCAATTTTATCCAAACGTGTTGATTTATGAGTGTAAGAGTGTTTAGCATTTAAAATTTTATGTGAATAGACCTTCTTCTAGACCAAGGAGAAAGGGACCACTCTTGGTACTAGAAGAAGGAGAATTTTTATAGGTTTTTGATAGTTTTATGTTTCTACAGTTTTTGCTAATCTCTTGTTTATTTCTTGTAAACATAATTTCCCTTTTTCTTAGCATGTTTCTTCTTATGTTTCAAGTGTTATGTGTGTGAGTTTTTTTTACAGCTATTTGAACCCTATTTTGTGTGCATTTATTTCCCTTGTTTCCTGTATTTCAAATTTAGTAATTTTTTCTGATAGTTTCTTGCAAATTTTTCTGACAAGTTTTTGCAGAAATGTTTTTGATAACTTCTTACATTTTCAATTTAGCATGGTTGAATTAAGTTGGTTTCAAATTAGCTTTTTCCATTGATTTCATTTCAATTAGCAAGCATAAAATAGTTCTTTCTTCAACAATTTCAATTCTACAATTTAGTTTAATTATCAATTTTGCAACCTAGAAGTAATTTCAATTTTTGCAAGATAATTAGTTTCAATTCTACAAATTAGGAGTTAGTGTGACCTTGAAAATACCAAATGAACCTCTATTTCACCAAATAAAGCTTGTGAACTAATTATTGAACTATAACTTGCCAAAACCCTCTATCACAAATAGCCTTGGACACCACCCTAGATTTGACAAACATTGAAAATTAAATGATGACAATAACGACACTCATCAAAATATATTATTTTTTTATCATTCCTTCCCACCATAGAAGCATTAGACTCTAATGCATATAATGGAGGCAAAGAAATGGGAGAAGGAACAGAACAATAATTGAAACTAGAGTAGCAACAACATCAATATGAGTGGCAACAAGTACAAGAGTCACAACAAGAATAATCAAAGATAGAGAAACAACAACTATAGACACCTAAAACATGTGTAGACACCTAAAACATGTCATGTTTAGGAGAACTACTCATTTGTGCACATTCATAGACCATGTGACTACACCTTGGGACCTTCCAAGTGCCAAAAGTGGTTTTCACCACTCATTTGGGGTATTTTTAGCCCATCCAAGCCTGGTCGCTATGGACCAGAGTGGCTGGATCCTAGACGTTGTAGCTCAGAGCAGCCTAACCTTAGTTTTTGTAGCTTGGAGCGGCCAAACCTTAGCCATTGTAGCTCAAAGTGGTCAAACCTTAGCCACTGCAAATGACTGTGGCTAAACCCTAAAATACATTTTTTTGTTAATCTAGCCTAATCTCGAGCGAAAGTGGTAGTTTGCATGAAATAAGGTCGAGCAGGGATAATATTGCATGATTCCTCATGGCCAGTCTTCATGAGAGACTCATGTATTGATTTAGACACCAATTAACTGGCCCTCAGGGGCATACAAAGGCAAAACCTCTCATGCTAACATCCAGTCCGCATGAAGAATTTAGTACTAGGGTTTGGACAATGACCTAGGATTTCAAACACATTATAAGGAGTGAACCTAAAAGCACTAGGGGACCTTCTTTTATGATATTTGTAGGGAGAGACCGGGGAACCTTTGGAGAGCTTCCCTTTGAGATATTTTTTATAGTGAAGCCCTATCGGATTGGAGAGTGAATCTGAGCACCCTTGAGGAGCAACGAAGTACTAGCCAAACTGAGAGGTAATCATCTATGCACATATATTAATCATTTAACATTAGTAGCAGATTTAAACCCATAGCCTTTGGATAATAGAGATATATTTTACCTTAGCAACCATTGTCCTGGATAGTGGCCCGCGACCTAGTCTAAGGTTTAGGTGTAAGTTTTTTTATTCTGCTTTCTCCCTATTTTCATATCATTAGCATAAGCTTTATTTTAGTTATTTGTGTTCATAGTACTAGTTTTATTGCATTTGTTTTCATTATGCTAACAGCCTCATCTAGGGAGGCAATCTCGGACATCTAAGCATGTTTTGTTGTTTCATTTCTTGCAAGGCTACAAGTTCATTGAACATATCTGCAACATACAAGAGCAAGAGGATCCCTCTGGGAATTATACCTAGAGAAGGAGGCATCTATAAGTCCTCATACAGTTTCGTGTGCATCATCGAGAAGCCTAGAAAAGTGCATCACCCCTTGCAAGGGGATATTACACATATGCTACCCTCTTTGTGTAAATCTATGTATCAAATGAAGGGTATCCCTCAAAGGGATGAATGTGTAACCGAATCTTGGAAATATCAATAAAAAGCATTCATTTATTTATTTATTTGTATCTCGACTATGTCTTATTTTTACGTCTTTCATTTAATGCATATTAAACATTAAGAGATCATATTAAATTTCAAATAGGTTAGTGATGGTGCTGCTTCCCTAGGGTCTCTATAGATGGCGATCACGATGGGACCCCCACCAAGTTTTTAGTTTTTTCCAATTTAATTATTTAGGTTTTTTATGTGAAAATTTGGCCGCTTTGGTCTACAACGACCCACAGACTTAGTCACTCCTACTGGTAGTGGTTATAAATAAGCCGCTCTAGTCTACAGCAGCTAAAAATTAGCCGCTTTGGTCTATAGTGGCCAAAAATTAGTTGCCTTGGTCAACAGCGGTTAGAACTGAAGTGCAACAGAGGGCAAAATTTATGTCATTTGAGCAGGAGTCAAGGTTGGTACCCCTTCACCCAGGTGTTGTAGGTGAGTTGGAGAGGAGAGGACAATCCTCCAAGGGAGGTCCCTGGTTCGAATCTCCACCCTACCAAAAAGCTGAATTGGGTACCCAAAATCCAATTGATAATGTTGGTCTGGGCAAGGCTGGGTGCAACCCCCGAGTGACTTTGATGGTGTATAACCCCCTATTCATGGTCTCTTAGACCATGCGGCCCCGCAAGGGGATTTTCCCTTAAAAAAAAAAAAGTATGGTACCCCTTCCCTGTATTTTCCTGATTTTTTGTTTGCATTTGATTCCTAGAAAAAGCAAGCATAAACATAGATTAATTAAGGAAAATAAATAAAAATTGCATTTTGCATTTCTTATGTTTCTTTTGGATTTCCTCTAGGCGTTGCTAGGAATAGCAGACCTCTACCTGTAAGGCCTGCCCTAGTCTCCAACATGCTAGGCCATTGTATTTTGGTTTTCTTGCATGTGGTCGAATCAGTGGTTGTTTTTATCACAAAATAGGAGAGTGCATTAAAATCATATAGACTAGTTATACATGCATTTGTCTGAAAATGAAACGTTCCTTTTAGGCATTGTAGGAAAGTATTCATGAATGTTGTTTGATGCATCACCTTCTATTTCAAAATATAAAAGAATCACACACGCTCGTACGTATCATTATAAACATTGGGGAGTTGGATTTCATCACCGACCCCCAATTTAGTCTGGTGATGTTGGAATTCACCTCCTTCCACCGGCTTGCCCCCTAGATATCCTAGATGGAATAGGGAACTCCTTCAAGGAGGTTCTGGTCTCTTGTGTTCAAACTATCTCCCACTATTGGAACAATTATTCTTTCAGAGTGGAAGAGCTAGGTGAACCCCCAACTGGGATTGAAGCAGTGTACCCTAGACTCTTTTGAGAAATCATGTTTGGCACTAGTGTTACTAATCACCACTATGATTAAGTTCTTTTATTTAATTCCAAAGCAAGAGCAAAAAAAAAAATTAAACATAGTAAAACCAGTTTTAGAACACACATTTAATCCGTAAAAGAGATAATCATATTATTTGCTTTGTGTGTTTCTTTGTTATTTGGGACCAAACCCTAACCCTAATTTTTAGGGAAATTTATTGAAAAAAAACAAGTAAAAATCTAATTTTTTATTCTACATCCAACGGATTGAGAATCATAAAAATCGGAGCTATAACAAAAAAGTTATTTTGGTTTTATTTTTACTCTATTTTCGAAGCTAAAAAATAGGGAAAAAACTACACTAAAATAGTCATAAAATGGGCTAGACAACTCCAAAAATTGCCAAATTAGTTTTGTTGTCTTAGTTATCCCCTAGGGCACCTCTCCCAAAAATTTTGAGTCCTAAATCTTCATGGTTCAAAATATCCCAAAAATTCCTAAAAGTGGGCATTTCCCCATGGGCCCCGTTTAGCCAATTATTTCAAAAATACAAAATTTTGATCCGAAAGTCACTTTTTATATTCATGGCCCATTGTGATCAGCTCATCACACTGATAATTTTGATATATGACACTTAAAACCTTTTTTCGAAATCCAAAAATTTTATTATGGTCGGGAGACCTCCCATGATGAGCAAGACCTCCAATATAGAGAGGGAATCATATTCCATTACCACTGAACATATCCAAATTAGTCCAGAGGACATGGCCATCCCTAAATGGCATCCCAGGTCTTATCATAACATCAATACCATCCATAGGGGGGAAATCCTTCAAGGTATCCCTACTAGGGAAGCACCCGTAGGCCCTCCAAGAAATCTGCCAAACTGGAACACCTTGATGGAATTCTATATAAAGAAAAATCTGCCCACTAAGGGGTCTAATAAGTCAATTTCATAGGTTCAAATACCAACTTTCTCCATACATCAATAAAAAAATAAAAATGAGGCCACACCATGCCCTAGACTAGATGAGCAAACCACTTCGATTGATCGAGAAAGTCGATACCCTACTCCTCATAGAGAGCATTCTGCATGTGCATGTTCTGATTCTATGCATTCTGAATACACAGAGCTTACATCTAAGTCTGAATATGTGTCCTTCCACAAAAATGAGGAAGAGTACCCAAGTCATCATCCTACTCCTCGTGAAGAGTACGTGGGGTAGTCACGTTGCATGTTTGCATTGTTAGACTATACATAGTCCATTCATAGACCAGAGTATCAGGCTAATGCAACCTTTAAATAACATGGAAAACAACTAATATATCTTGCTAGGGGAAAAATATATGATAAAACCATTCGTATTTCTAAAACGAGGGTACATAGACCCTATACAACTAAACAATGGAATCATACACATCAGGCACTGAGGCCACAACTTTACCAACAACAATGCATGGATCAACAACAATTAAATCAACAAAGGGTGGACTCATAAAGAACACACCAATAAAGGGTGTATCAACAAAAGACACATGAACAACAAAGGATGCAACAACGCATAAGTCATCCATGGCAATCTCTAAATATTCCCCCTCGACCATGAAAAAATAGTGTTCAACATCAAAGGTCATTATCTAGTTATCATCAAGAACCTCATACTCCTCAACAATACCAAGATCAATATGATGAGGAATCATATGAAGAGTCCCAATGGGAACATCAATAAGAAGTGGATGCTTACTCTGAATCTAGTTATGATGAGATATCTAATGATCATAATTATCATCCAACTCAACATCAAAAGCAGCCTCCTCAACCTAATCAAGGGCAACAACTAGAAAATTAGATCATTTTATCGAGGCCATACAAAGTGCTAGTTGATCAAATGAACAAATTTGAAAAGCAAAATCAAAGGTTGGTTTATCAGAAACCTACACTAAATAAGCTTAGAAATCAGCCTTTGCATCCATTAGTGTCATCACCAACATACCCATCGAATTTCATAATGCCTCAACTTGAAAAATTCAAATATGACAAAGATGCACAAGAGCATGTGACAATATTCATCAATACATTCTTCCAATTTCAAGATAATGACCCGTTGATGCTGAGATTTTTTCTTATAACGCTAGTTGAGGATGCTTTGTAATGGTATAATCATCTACCCCATCATAGCATAGATACCTTTGAGCAACTCGCTGAGTTATTTTTGGAACACTTTGCCTCTAGTGCTAAGAAAATTATAAACTTTACTGACTTGGCAAGCCTTCGTCAACTTGATGATAAGCCAGTCATGGATTATGGCAATAAATGGAGAAATATCATGTCAAAATTACCTTTTACCATACCAACAACAGAGCTTATTCAGATGTTTACTAGAAGTTGCTCAAAACAAATCTCGCTTCTCCTATAATTACAATAGTATCAAACATTTGAGGAGGCCTTGATGCAATCCAAGGTCATTGAAGACATCAATATAGAGGAGGGTAAACTCCGCCAAGGTCAATGGTCAAACAAGAATATTAAAGGTGATAACAACCAACAAAAGGTAGCCCTAGTTAATCAAGTTATTTTGAGTAGCTTGTAATCCTCAAGTCATGTGACACCACCTCTAATAATGGGGCATAATTACCAAGTTCATCCTCCTCTTGTCCAATATCATATTAAGGCACAAAAAATCAATCTTCCAAAAATCCGTCCACTGAAGCCTAATAAGCGTAGATCAAAGGCACACAGAGAAGAGTTATTTTGTGTGTACCATCGATAAAAGGGGCATGACATCCATACATGTCATCCCTTTAGATATTTAGTGTAGGATATGATTGAGAGGCAAGAGCTTCAGATAAGACTCCTCCAAGCAAACATAGCACCTAACAATCAAGTTGAGCATGTCAATAAGGTGCACATAGCCCCACTTGATGAGGATTTTATTGGTATGATCAATACTACAACATGAAGCAAAAGATACCTTGATCAATACAACATATCAAAAAATTCAACTGAAGATAATAATCTATCACGATCCACACCAACAATCAATTCAATTCACTTACAAAAGGATCATGTGATTGCTTTTTACAAACAAGAGATTTAGCCAATCTCTAAATATGAACCTGATCCTCCACTACACATCATAGAAAGCATCAATCAAATTTCATACAAGAGAGTATTGATTGATATTGGGTCAAGTATCAACATCATCATGGTTGTAGCTTTGAAGCATTTAAATCTACCACCTTCGTGCATTAAGGATGTAAAATTCACATTGATATCCTTCAATGATGCCACTTCCTCAAAAATTGGCACAGTAATCTTACCTATATAGGTTGGGATGAATATGATACCTATATTGTGCCATATACTGGGGGGTGAGAAGTAGTATAACATATTTCTAGGCAGACCATGGATGAGGGATATGTAATGTGTGCCTTCCATAGTGCACCAGAATCTAAATTTCATACACCAAGGACAAGTGTACGTGGTCCCTCAAGATCCTGAGCCATTCAAGTTTTACAAGAAGTTTGATGAGCCACAAGAAGTTCTGGTGATATGCAGGTCTCCAAACATTCATGCGGATAAAATCACTAAACATTCAATGGAGGATTGCATTAAGAAGTTGCTACCTCCTCCCATCACCAAAGATCATGATATCATACTACTTGATAAGGAGAATAGAACATCAGTTAACATGACTAAAGCACCTTCAATTGGTCCAAAAGATAAAGCACCTTCTCAAGAGTTTGTGGTAATGGTTAACATTAAGTCAAAATACCAAATAACTTCAAAGTAGATAAGACAATATATGGTGCAATAAAAGGTTGCTTCCATGGTAAAGAGGTCAAAACCATTGGCTTTAGTTACCCCAGACTCATTCTTCACAATGCCTCCTCAAGAACAAGAGTAGGAATTTTTCCCACATCAAATGGAGGGTATTCAATCTGGCAAGAAAAATATTTTGGATGCCACTAGCAAAGTGCATCATCATGAAGCATCCACATAAGCTCAAACGAATGAAAGGGATGATTTACATCCAGATTGTGAATCTATAAAATCAACTCTTTCACCTAAGTCAATTTGTGATGATATTCCAATCTCATTGCTAGAGGTGCACATTAAATCTTTGCCAGTCATGCATTCCATCATGGATCATCTAGATAGAATGGAGTACCAAGTGAATGAGAAAAATGAGGCATTGCAATATTTCATGAACAAGCTCAAGAACCAAGAGCTACAAGAACAACCCTCATCTAAAATCAAACTGTCCCTTTTGTAGCCACAAGAAAAGTTGCATCCAGAGCAAAAATCAATTCGTCCGACTCAAAATCCGAACAAGCATCCCTCATCGCCTGAGCATGTGGTATTGATTTTTAATCTATATGTGTTGTAAACGCTATTGGGTTACTTGAGGTTCTCCCACCGGATCCAAATAATCCAAAACCCCAAGGGTATGACAAGGAATCGTACTGTCTATCTCATAAATAGAATGGTCATGACATTCAAACATGTCATAAATTTTGAGTCATAGTATATAGCATGCTTGAAAAGAAGTAGCTTCAGGTTGTTGAAAAACAAATGATCTTAGCCAACGATCTATCCCTTGCATCGAAAATGCAAGGGGAGCCCTCTAAACTAGCAAGTGACACACCTAGGGCTCAACCTAGTCCTCAGACTAAGCCAAAATGGTCCACATGCTCAAAATATTTGCAGCGTGTCTGGACTCCTTTAAATGAGTCTTCCTGATATTTTTCAAAAGCTACAGGAAGCTAGGGTCATCACCTTACCTAACATAAAGCCTCTAGACCCAAACAGAGCTAAACCCAAGGGTTATAGGGAGGACCATTACTGCATATACCACCGAATGAAGGGCCATGAAATTTGTAATTGCCATGGATTCAAGAATGTGGTCCAAGAATTATTAGAGTGAAATGAGCTCCGTCAAAATGGCTCACTCATTCCTCCCCATCCAAATAGGGATATCCAGCAGAGTTTCATGTCCCAATTGGGAGAGTTGATTTTTGTCACTCTTCCTAAGCCTACTGACTACATTGTAGTAGAAAACATGCACACAGGGGATACCTAAGGTATCATACCTTCCCATTTTTTCAAAACAATAAATATCAAAAATATCAAAAACATTCATATATATCAAAAAAATACAAAAATAGTATAAAATATCAAAACTACAAACAAATCATAAAACATTGAAAAATAAAAAAAAATGAAAAATCTCCAAGGGCATTTCCATGTCGCTTGGTCAAATCTCATCAAAAGGCACCAAGGGCATTTCCAAGTCGCTTGGTCAATTCTCATCAAAATGCACCAAGGGCATCTCTAAGATGCTTGGTCAAATCTCATAAAAAGGCTCCAAGGTAACCTCCAACCCGCTTGGTCGAATATCACAAAAAGCTCCAAAGTTATTTTAAAAGCCCTTTGGTCACACATTAAAACAAAAACACAAAAATAAAAACACAAAAACATTCAAAATAATCAAAAGCACAAAAATAATGCAAAAATCAAAAATACAAAAACATTTGCAGCTTACATCTGCATCCACATAGTTGCATTGCATTAAACATTAATATCCATTACATTTGCATATGTTATGATCACACTCTTGCAAATGATGCCACAATTTGTATCACAACCACAAAATACTCAAGTTCATCTTCACCCATGCATCCATGTGTATAACTGTGTTTTTCAACACAATCATTTCATGTTGCTATACAAAATAAGCTAAGGCTTTTCCAGACTTTCAGCCATACCTAGTGGTCTTATCAATTTGTAGAAATCCATCTTTATTAGTAGAAGGTAAGTTCTAGTTGTGATAATACCTTGGATATCTAGGATCCCATTGCTAATTGAAACACTAAAATCCTAGTTGGTACAAGGAAAATATGAAAGCTACAAAAGTGGTCTAGTTTACCTTAAGAGAAAAGGATCTTCCTTGCTTATCCCCTTGTGCGACCGGTTCAAAGGTGTTGAGAATTGACAAAAGGACAAGTTCCTCCCTACCCAAAAACAAGTGATTATCATCACTACATAAATCCCTTGCTTTCATTAAAACAAGCAAAATCCCAAAATAAAGAAAAAGTCAAATTCAAAACAAACAAGTGATTTTCATACCTACATAAGTCCCTTGCTCAAGAGAAAAATCAATCAAAAAAATAGACAATGATTTTTATCACTAAGCATGAGCAAGTATCCCAAATTAAATGAAGAAAATAAGGGAATGAAACTTGAATCCCTGGAATTCTCAGCATAAATGAGTCATAAGCACGACGATATGTCTATCACAATAGCATCTTGCATTTGTGTAGACCAATGTTTGCATGTGGATGAACTAGCTTTGGGTAACCCAATACTACCTAGTGGTATAGTCCAACTTAGGATCAGATGAACATTTGAGGATCCTCGATCTTAGAAATGGGTTGAAATAATCTAGCCTGACATCAGAGGAAATGCTTGTGTTTTATCTAAATCTATTCAATTTGCACACACAGAGATATTGAATAGCTACGTCTTCATGACGAAAGCCTCATCTTTCAGGAGTCTGGTATGGTCAGTACACAAACTTTGATGAGGTAACTAGGGTGTTTGAGTCTTATGAAAAACCTCAAAAATCATACATAAAAACAAATAATTTCATCTCAAAATCATACATAGCAACAAATCATTTCATATCACAATCATATATATCACATCATCTCATCTCACATTTGGATGCTTAAATAATTCTTATGCTAAGAGTTATTATTTACATTCATGATTGTTATACATTCTGTGGTGTCGCCCATTAGATTGTTAAACTCATATCATATGCATTCCTTATGATTTAAGTGATTAAAACATATAGGTTCACTTACATTAGATCAACATCATTTAGTTAATGCATTACACACATCGCATTTACCTTATCAAAACATAAGTTAGATGCATAAAATTAAATCAAAATCAAACATGCATTTAACAATAAATATTACATCCATAAATACATAGTTCATAACTCACCCATTCACATTCAATATCACATCATAATCAGCCTATGCATACAATCATAAATCCATCATTAAATCAACTCATGGTACATCACATCATGTCACAATAATCATATCATACAAGCATCTACATAAGAATCCATCTAAGCATCGCATCATCATCATTATATCATCAATATCATATATCATAAAATCATAATTGCATCCAAAAATATACATTTGCTAAACATAAATTGGGGCATTTTTGGTATCATGCCTCCCTTAATCAACATCAAACAGCTAAGCAATCAATTTCAAAAATCCCAAAGGCATCATAATCCCTTTGGTCAAAATCACAAAAATGCTCCAGGGGCATATTCATGTCACTTTGTCACCTTAATCAAAAATGCTCCAAGGGTATCTTCATGTCGCTTGGTCACCTTAATCAAAAATGTTCTAGGGGTATCTTCATATTGCTTGCCACCAAGGCTAGGATTGGACTTAATATTATCTCCTAATTGCCGCAAAGGCTAGGATTTGACTTAAACAAAGTCTCCTAATTGCCACCAAGGCTAGGATTTGACTTAATATTATCTCCTAATCACTTCACAAAAGGCTCCAAAGGTACCTTAATACCTTTGGTCACTTCACAAAAGGCTCCAAAGGTACCTTAATACCTTTGGTCACTTCACAAAAGGCTCCAAAGGTACCTTAATACCTTTGGTCACTTCACAAAAGGCTCCAAAGGTACCTTAATACCTTTGGTCACTTCACAAAAGGCTCCAAAGGTACCTTAATACCTTTTGTCAAGTCACAAAAGGCTCCAATGGCACTTAATGCCTTTGGTCATAGGATGTGAGTCGTCTTGTGTGACTGGGGCATCCATTGTTGATCATATCGATGATCATCATACATCCCACAACCAAACATAGCAGTCTATGTTTTTTTCTATGCTATATTTTTCCCACATAATGCATCACAAAAATGGGCATCTATAGACACCTAAAACATGTCATTTTTAGGAGAACTACTCATGTGGGCACATTCATAGACCATGTGACTAAACCTTGGGATCTTCCAAGTACCAAAAGTGGTTTTCACCACTCATTTAGGGTATTTTCAACCCATCCAAACCTGGACACTATGGACCAAAGCAATTGGATCCTGATCGCTGTAGCTCAAAGTGGCCAAACCTTAGCCATTGTAGCTCAGAGCGACCAAACCTTAACTACTACAGATGACATCAACTAAATTCTAAAATACATTTTTTTCACCAATCTAGCCTAATCTCGGGTGGAAGTGGCAGTTTACATGCAATAAGGCCGAGCGAGGATAATATTGCATGATTCCTCATGGCTAGTCTTCATGAGAGACTCATGTCTTGATTTAGACACCAGTTAACTGGTCCTCAGGGGTAGACAAAGGCAAAATATCTCATGCTAACATCCGATGTGCATAAAGAATTCAGTCCTAGGGTTTGGACATTGACCTAGGGTTTCAAACACATTATAACGAGTGAACCTAAAAGCACTAGGGGGCCTTCTTTTATGATATTTGCAAGGAGAGACAGGGGAACCTTTGGAGAGCTTACCTTGGAGATCATTTTTACAATGAAGCCCTATCAGATTGGAGAGTGAATTTGAGCACCCTTGAGGAGAAACGAAGTACTAGCCAAACTGAGAGGTAATCATCCATTCACATACATTAATAATTTAAAATTAGTAGCAAATTTAAGCCCATAGCCTTTGGATAATAGAGACATATTTCACCTTAGCGGTCATTGTCCTGGATAGTGGCCTACGACCTAGTCTAGGGTTTAGGTGTAAGTTTATTTTATTCTACTTTCACTGTGTTTTCATATCATTAGCATAAGCTTTATTTCAGTTATTTACGTTCATAGTACTAGTTTTATTGCATTTTTTTCATTATGCTAATAGCTTCACCCGGGGAGGCAATCTCAAACATATAAGCGTGTGTTGTTGTTTCATTTCTTGTAGGGCTACAGGTTCATTGGACATATCTGCAACATACAAGAGCAAGAGGATCCCTCTGGGAATTAGACCTAGAGAAGGAGGTATTTGTAAGTCCTCATATAGTTTCGTGTGTGTCACCGAGAAGCCTGGAAAAGTGCATCACCCCTTGCAAGGGGATATTACACATATGCTACCATCTTTGTGTAAATATCTGTATCAAATGAATGGTATCCCTCAAAGGGATGAATGTGTAACCGAATTTTGGAAATATCAATAAAAATCATTCATTTATTTGTTTCTTTATATCTCGACTATGTCTTCTTTTTATGTCTTTCATTTAATGGATATTAAACATTAAGAGATCAAAAAAATTGCAAATAGAGTAGTGGATGGTGCCGCTTCCTCGGGGTCGCTACAACAACAATAGGAACTGGAGCAGTAATCATAGTAACAACATCAATAGGAATTAGAGCATCAATAGTAGCAACAACTAAAAGAACCAAAATAACAACTAGAGTAGGAGAAGCAACCAGGATAGTCAAAACAATAGGAGGAGGAGTAAGAGGAGTAGAAACAATAGGAGTGACAATATGTATAGGAACTAGAGTAGCAACAATAGCAAGAGCAAGTGCTCAATGAGTATCTACCTAAAAAGGTGCAACATACCGAGTGTAGAGAAGGACTTTGTCTTGGATATGGTGAGGTTGTGGTTGACTAAAAACTAATACAATTTTGTGTTTTTGAGGTAGGTTGGAATGTGCCACATGTGAAATGGGTTGGGTACTATAAATGAGAAAAGTGCAATGCTCATGATATAAGGTATTAGTACTATGATATACATCATAATGATCCCTCTTATCATACTAATAAGGTTTACCTAACAACAAACCACAACAATCCATGGGAATGACATCATAGGTAACAATGTCCACATACTTAGGGCCAAAAGCAAAATACAAGGTGCAAGTGTGTGTGATCATGGAAGTAGTATCATGGTCCTTCCAGCCAAGTGGGTATGGTTAAGGATGAGGATGTATAGGAAGTTGCAATTTATTGACAATGGACTATGAAATTAAATTTTACTATGAGCCATTATCGATGATACAATCCATAAAGAAATTAGGTGTAAGATGAGCATGAGTGACAAATAGATGATCACAACCTCCTACAAGAGACTGATGAGTTAGTAAGAAAATATTATTAAGTTTACCTTCTAACTCAGGATAGGTTTGATCTTCATTATAAGTCTTGATAGGATTTTATGAATTTCCTTCCTCCAAAGTTATCTTTGGATGATTGTACAAATAATTGTTTCTTTTTCTTCTTTGGATAGTTACTTATTATATGACCTGGATTTTTACAATGATAACAAAATATTTTAGAAGGACTTAAATAAGTATAAGAAGAAGAAGAAGAATAATAAAAATAAGAATAAAAATAAGAATACTTCTTTGGATAGGAAAAATATTGTCAAATATAAGGTCTCCAAGGTCAGAATGTGCTTGCTAAAGAAGTAGACTAAGGAGCTGCTGAAAAAGTTGAACAAGGTGCACTAACTAAAGAAGATTGAGGTTCCCATAACTAATCAAAAAGTTTCTCCTCCATGATTTGAGCTTGATTAAAAGTTGCATCAAGTGTGTCAAGTGGATTATAATTCAAATATTGAACCAAGTATGTCTGAAGGCCACTCTTAAACTTAGCAATAAAAGTAGGCATAGGATCCTAAAATTAAAGTAGAATACACAGGTGATTGAAATGATAGATATAATATTGAACATACATATGGCTTCCTTACATTAAATAAATCCAGTGGATGAGAAAATATTCATCATAATTTGATGGATAGAATGTAGCCTTCAAGGCTATGACCAATTCATCCCAAGTGGTGATGGGATTTTGAGTAGTTTATCACTCAGTGATAAAAATCTTAGCAACATCAAAAAGTTTCAATTTAGCAAAGGGGACCATATCATCATCAGGGATTTGGCTATAGGTAAACTAAGTGTTCATGTCTAGAATCCAATTATAGAGAATTTTAGGATCTCTAGACCCATCATAAACATTAACCTTACATTTGATATAAGAATAGGTTTTAGGGTTGTGGACCTCAGGTGATGTGACTAGACCTGCATATTGTTAACCTTATTAGCCAAATTACTAACTAAATTAGCTAAGATTGTCATTTTTTCTATATTTCAATGGGACATAGTTTTTTTACTTATCGCTAGGGAGAGTGGTTGACCAAACTTACAAGTAGACCATTGTTTATGTTTTAGAGTGTTAGGTACTATAAAAAATGCACTCCTATTTACAATAGATACTTCAAAGAATGATTAAGTATATCAAACAATTACAAAAGTAAAACTTCCACTTCCAATGGATCAGTATTTAAATGAGCTTTCCAACGCCTACAAACAAGGCAATATCTTGACAATAAAAAAATCTACTTTTGTAAATATACTATTGGCTTTATGTTAGCCATCAAAATATCCTTGTATAGTGGGAATGTCATCAGAGTGCAACAAATAGAATACTATATCATCATAGTACAACAAACAAAATACTTCCACCTAGCTTAAAGATAGTTGGAGGTTATGTTACTGTGTGTGTATCTACACATATTCCATATATAAATAAATAAACATTCTAAAATGTTTGTTGCACCTATTTACATATTTCAAGATAAAGGTTTTTCCTTAACACATTAAAAGACAACAAGGTACCCTGAAATGCTTTACTTAAACTACAAATCCTTGATTTTTCTCTTACACTTCCAATCTTTGATTTTTCTCTTGAGTTGGAAGCATAACTTCCTTTTACAACACACTTCATCTTATTTGAAAACTTTGACTTACCCTTGGACCACCTAATTTTCATCACCAAAATAGGCTTTGTATAAACCTATTTATGAGAGGAGACATTGTAAATTTCCAAGAGTGCTTCTACAAATTATAGAAGATATAATATATCATGAAGGGTTAGATATTTATGTATAAAACAAACCAATATCCCAAGCATATGATAGAAAGATAAAGGATTGACTAGAGCATATTCTGAATTCTTTTTCTACGTGCCTTCAAAAGACTTAATAGCTTCTTATACTATCATAAATCTAATAGGATCTACCATGAACATAGACCAAAGATCATGATTTCATAACATGATATGGTATTAGACAAAACTAATTATTCCATTATTTACAGGCACTTAAATATGCAAAAGAACAACAAGATGAAGGTGTTGAGTCATGTCGAAAAACAAAAACGATGCCAAGTCATGTCGGTAAGGCAAGTCGGCAATACATGGCTAAAATTTGTCGGCAATACAACTTAGAACATAGGAAAAATAAAAATTAAATAAATCCTAAAGTCTAAGCTAACTAAACCTCATCATTCGTCCCAACAAAAGAAGCATTGGACTCCAATGCTTTTAACAAAGAGGGAAAATCCTGGGACATATGGTGAGCAGAAATCCAGTGAGCTTGATGGGGAAATTGGCCATGACGGGCCACCAGATATGAAGTAGAAGTACCCTGGCATGTCTGTCGAGTCTTCATATCAAAAAGTGTATCAGTGTGGAGCGGAAGTTGTGCATCTGGAACCACATCAATAGGATGACTGATAGCTGGAGAAGATTCCAAGGTAGAATCATAGTATGGCTTTAGGAGATCCACATTAACGACGTCATGAATGCCAAGATGAGTCGAAAGATCCAGGTGAAAGGTATTCTCAAAAATCTACTGAACAATGGTGTATGGCCCATAATGAAGAGGTTTGATCTTGCTATGAGTCTTATCCACAAAACGTCGTTTATCCAGATAAAACCAAACTTTGTCACCAACCTGAAAGTGATGAGGAGTGTGGTGTCGGTCCATCTGTTGTTTCTATTTTTTTTGAGTCTTCTAAAGAATCTGAACCACTTTGGACTAAAGGCTCTACAAATGTTGTACAAAAGAGTTGGCCTTATCTTGCTCCTTCTGAATGTGCAAGGTAGTTGGAGAGGGCAAAGACAAAGGCAACTCGTATGGAGCCAATGGCTGAAATCCAAAACATACCTCAAAGGGAGAATGTCCTGTCGAACTATGAACAACTCTATTGTAGGCGTGCTCGATGTGAGTGAGGCTCAAATCCCACCTGGCAGGAGTGGAGTGATGGTAGATCCTCAAACTCTGAACAAGAGTACGATTAACTACCTCTGTCTGCCCATCGTACTATGGGTGATAAGTAGTAGAGAAGTTAAGGGATACTCCCAAGATCTTCCAAAGAGATCTCCAAAAGTGACCCACAAAACGTGAGTCACGATAAAAAATAATGCTAGTTGGAAGACCAAATGAGTGCCACACTATCTCAAAGAAGAGTTGGGCCAAATCCTGTGCAGAACTTGTCTTGCGACATGGAATGAATTTGGCCATCTTACTAAATCTGTCCACAATCACGAAGACACAATCGTGTTGTCTAACTGTCATCGGAAAACCGCTCAATAGGTCCATGGAAATGCTCTCCCAAGGATGAGAAGGAATGGGTAAAGGCATGCTCATACCCAATTTCCTGTTAGTGGATTTGGAACGGTTACATACAACACATTGTCATAGGAATTGAAGAACATCTCGCTGCATGTGAGGCCAAAAGAAGAATCGTTGAAGGTGATGAAGAGTTTTCTGCTTGCCAAAATGACCTCCATAGAGAGTAGAATGAGCCTCTTTCAAAAGAGACTCCCTATGCTCACGAGGTACACAAAGTTTTTCCAGTTTGTACAACATGCCATCCTTGAGGTGAAAGTCTTGAAGAGCTCTCAAATTGGAAGTAGAAGGATGTGAAAGCTGCTAAAAAACTGTGCCAAAATCAAGATCCGAAGGATACTGTGTGGGCCAAGTTTGGAAGCCAATATGGGATGTGGTCACAATAGTCAAAGCAAGGGCTGAAGGTGGATGACTCAAACAATATGCTACTGCATTATTCTATCCTTTCTTGTACTTGATTACCAAATGGAATTGTTGCAAGTATGATGCCCATTTCATGTGTCGAGCCTCTTCAATTTTTGTTTGAGATTGAAGAAACTTGAGTGGCATATGATCTGTGTGAACTATTGTTTCCTTTCCCAAAAGATAGTGCCTCCAATACTTGATGGCCTGAACCAAAGCATACAACTCTTTATCATATGTAGAATAATTCTTCTTTGCCTCTAAAAATGTTTCGGAATGATAGGCCACTGGATGGCCATTCTGTTTGAGCACGACTCCAAGTGCAAACTATGATGCATCTGTTTCAATCTCAAAGGGTTGAACAAGATCTGGCAGAACAAGAATAGGTGCAGTACACAATTTATGTTTCAATGTGTCAAAGGCCTTTTGTTGATCCTTTGTCCATTAAAACTCAATTTTGATCTTTGTCAAATGATGCAAAGGAGTGGCAATAGTGGAATATCCTGCAATGAACTTGCGATAGAAGTTAGCAAGTCCAAGAAAACTCCTTAAATATGTGATAGAAGTAGGAGTTGGCCATTTGATCATGACTTCAATTTTAGCAGGATCCACTTGAACCCCTTTCTCACTGATTACAAAACCAAGATAGGCAATGGAATTTTTCCCAAAAGAACACTTAGGAATATTGGCATACAATTGGTTCTTCTAAAGAGTTTGAAGAACATATTCTAAGTGCTCTAAATGACTTCTCCATGTAGGAGAAAATACAAGGATGTCATCAAGATAGATGATTACAAATTGATCTAAACAATCTCTGAATACTTCATTCATTAGCCGCATGAATGTGGCAGGAGCATTTGTGAGACCAAAGGGCATGACAAGCCACTCAAAGAGCCCCATTTTGGTCTTGAATGTTGTTTTCCAAGTGTCCTCAGCCTGAATCCTGACCTGATGATAACCACTTTTGAGATCGATCTTGGAGAAAAACTTAGCTCCTTGAAGCTGATCCAAGAGATCGTCAATTCGTGGAAGTGGGTATCTATTTTTTATTGTTATTTTGTTAAGTGCCCTAAAATCAATGCATAGCCTCCATGTACCATATTTCTTCAATACAAGCAAAATAGGTGAAGCACAAGGAGAAGTGCTAGGTTTTATGAAACCTTTTGCCAACAAATCATGAATTTGTCTTTTAATTTCTTCCATTTGCACTATTGATTGTCTATACATTGAAGTATTTGGAAGAGGGGCAGCAGGAACAATCTCAATGTTATGATTAATCTGTCTTTCAGGTGGAAGGCTTGATGGTTCTTTGAAAATACTAGAATATGATTGAAGCAATGAATTCACTGAAGAATGCCTGTCATGTGAATGCTTAGGTGCTTGAGTTCCTTCATTAAGTGGCCTGATGAAGATGAGTGCTAGTTCCTTTGCTTGATTAACGACTTTCCTTGCTTGTCTACAACTTAACATCAAATTTTGTGGTGTTTGTCGTGTACTTCTGATTATGTAAGCCTTATCATATTTGTGCAAAGTGAATGTGTTCTTGTACCCATCATGAATAGACCTTCTATCATACTGATAAGGTCTCCCAAGCAATAAACCACAACAGTCCATTGGAGTTACATCACACACCACAGTATCCACAAAAGTAGGACTGAAAGCAAAATTCATAGTGCATGTGTGTGTGATGTCGGATGAAATCCCATTATCCTTCCATCCTAAAGGATAAGGATGAGGATGGGGATTCATTGGCAGCTTCAGTTTATCGACAATGGATCTCGCAATCAAATTCTTCTGCGAGCCACTGTCGATAATACAATCAATCACAAAGGTGTCATTCAAGTGTACCGTGGTCACAAACAAGTTCTCACGATCACTTTGAGAAGTATTCATAAGGGTCAATTTGTTTAACCCTGCTAACTCCTTGTATGCCTTTCATTCCCCTGTAGCCTCAATAGGACCCTCTTGGGGTTCCTCATTGGAAGGCTTTACAACGAGGGACTTTTTCTTCAAATTTTTCAATTTAAAACATTGATGCTTTTGATGACCCTTCTTTTTACAATAGCTACATTCCACAGGAGTTTTAGAAGAAGCTTTTTGAGAAGAAGGAGAAGAGGAATATGGAGAGGGGGTAGAAGAAGAGGAAGAAGACTTAGGTGCCTTGGATTGATAATGAGAAGCCTTCGGATTTCCTCCCGATGCTGAAGAGCGAGACCCTCGCGATGACTCTCACAATTCCTCCTCTGCAAGAATGGCTTGATTGAAAGCCATATCAATGCTTACAATGACTTTGTATTTCAATTTCTTGAAAATGGGTTCTTGCAACCCACTTTTGAATTTGGTCACAAGTTGAGTAGCGAAATCCTGCACTGAATTCAAAATTCTCAATTTGTTAAATTGCAACACATAATCATGAACACTCATATTAGAAGTTTGACGAAGATGAAGCCATCTTATCTCAAGGTCTTCGGCATAGTTTGAAGGGTAAAAACTACTCTTCAAAACACGTTGTAATTCATCCCATGAGTCAATAGGATTTTGTGTCCGTTGGCGATCAGTGATGAGAATCTTAGCAATGCCAGTCAATTTGAGCTTTGCAAAAGCAACTTGTTGATCCTTCACCAATTTTGTGTAGTCGAACCAACTACTCATGTCAAGAATCCAGCTGTTAAGCACTTCAGGATCCCGGGAGCCATTGTAAAGTGAAACATCACATTGTGGCTGAATATCTTGGGATGTGACTTTGTCAGCCAAAGTACTCACTAGTTGTGTGAGTTGGGCCATTTTATCGGCCAATTCGGCAGCCATTTGACCCCGAGTACGCGCCAACAAGAATCTTACAAATTGATACTACAGAGGGTTAAAGTGCTCAAATAATTGCAATTTGAAATGCAATTTTACAATGTTAATAAAAAAGAGCACTATATAAATAGTTTTGATAAAGGTCAAAATAATGAATATTTGAAATGACCTTTTTGACAAAACTAATATTGAGCATCTCCGTAAAATCCCCCTTAAATTTTGAAAATTCCCTTGTGAATTTGAAGATTCCCCTGTTGAGAAAAGTTAAGGTAATACCTATAAGACCTTTCCTCTTGACTTAATAGAAATTGAGTGGTAAAAATCGTATCAAAATAATGTGTTAATACTAGCACATTGGACAACAAAAATAATCACACTTACCAAAAAGTGTGTTAAGCCCACGTTGGAGTCACCAAGCCAGCGCACATGGTGAAACAGCAAGGAAAAATGAGTCACCCACAAGGAGACCGATGCACGCGGTAGTTTGGACCGTCACTTGGCATGCGTCACAAGGCAAAAATCGAGCAAATATTCCTCTACGGGAGAGAATCATTTTTAATTATCATCAATCACCTTTACCCACAGAATGTGGGATTTTATCCTTGCAAGCCCGCGGACGTCGTCGCCTTCGTCGACGTGGTGAAAAATAGCGACGTCATGCAGAGTGATCTGGTGAACTAAACCACGCAAGAGGCGTTCACTGAAGGGGGATATTTTCTTGCATCTCACAGCTCTTGTATCGGTCACAAATAGGCGGAGTGCTTCTCACAGCTCGAATCAACAATCGCAAAGGGGTGCCGTACAAGGCTGGGTATTTGTTCCTCCTTTGGAGCAGCGTGCTGGATGGTGTAGATGCCCAGATTCATTGTGAATTGCAAGACAGGTGTTTTTTAACGGCAGGCAGATCATCCTTCGTACTGTGAATTTTTCATCCCTCCAAATCAGCAGATCAACAGACTGCTAAATCCTATCGATCTGCGTTGGGTAGTTTCAATCTGCTAACACTGGTCGGGACCACCAAGCAAAAGTATCCTCTAATCACTCACAGTAATTCAGGGTTCATTGCTTTTGGATGCCACGACTGTAGCTGTAACAAGGTTGGACGTTGTTCAGAAATCGCGCAGGCCGACAGAAGGTGGCAATTTTTTTATTTGTGGTGATGCGTTAGCGCGGCAACACAGTAGAATGGTCTTCGTATTGACCAATGGTGACCAGGATGCGAGCCGAATGGCTTACGACGGCAGTAAGCCGACGGAGATATGGCCCACAGCGACGGAACTCTGTGAAAAATCCCGCAACTATAACAGAGGGAACTATCGCCAAATAAAAGCTTGGCACAATGAGCCGAGAATAACAAAATGTTGTCGACCAAGTATAGCAGCAACAATGTTGATGGCAATTAAAAAAATCAAAACAATATTTGCAGCAAAATTTTCAATTGTAAAATTGACAACAATATTCATCAATCTACTACAAAATTGTTGAGCAAAACAACAACTACGCAGCAAAGTTGAAGAGCTTCAAATAGGATAACTAATGGGGTAGGAAATGACCCAAAACCTCCACTAATTCTTGCGGCTCTGATACCAACTGATATGGTATTAGACAAAACTAATTATTACCAACTGATATGGTATTAGACAAAACTAATTATTCCATTATTTACAGGTGCTTAAATATGCAAAAGAACAACAAGATGAAGGTGTCGAGTCATGTCGGCAAGGTAAGTAGGCAATACATATTGGCAATACAACTTAGAACATAGGAAAAATAAAAATTAAATAAATCCTAATGTCTAAGCTAACTAAACCTCATCATAACATACTATAAATGTTTCACTTTGAATTGGGTAATAGATATTGAAGACAAACACACACACGATGAGTTGTCCCTCCACTTATAGTAAGTCCTTGACCAAATACTTGCAATGTAAATGTTACAGTGTGAACGCATCCAAATGCAAAGCTGCCAAGAAAAGTCATGCTCCAGTGTGAACGCACATGGGGGCTTGAAATGTCGGCAAAGCATTTTCGTTTTTTTCTCTCCTCGCTATTTCTTCTCCTATATTCCCTCCCCTTATTCCTCCTTCCTATCCCCTTATCTATCCTTCTCCTTATCTCTTCCTATCTTCTATTTTTCCTGCAACAGTTGCGATATATAGTTTTGATTAAACTATATAAATTGTATATGCTATGGTTTCAATAGTTTACGGGAAATAAAGTCTGCAATTTAATTTAATCTGTCTACATACTGCCTCACTTGGTATCAGAGCACCAGGTGCAAAGGTGTTTTCGAGGAGGTCAACATGCTGTTCGAGGGCACAAAAATTGAGGTAATACAGTCAATCTGGCACATACTTTGAAGTAGACAGAGACATGTACCTCGATTTGATGATCTAGTTGACTGGAGATCTGACGAGGCATAGAACCTGACGAGGCATGAGCGTTCACAACATATTGGTATGCAATTTGAGGTGCTGAGGTGAAGGCACTGAGGTGGTTGACAGAGCGGCACACTGATCGAGATAGCAGGGCGACATGTGGCACGTGGTAGAGGCTGGTGACGTGGCAGACATTGGTGACATCAACATAGAGAGGGCAACACATGGCGTAGAGTCAGGGTACATGCGTAGTGACGGTTGATTGGTCGTGTTGGCAAAGGAGGTGACGTGGCTATCGATTATTGGATGCAGGCACGAAAAAAGAGTGGCAAGTTGATTACCCGAAGGCAATCAAAATTTAACATGCGTATTTGCGTTTAAAATATCCCCACAGTCGTTATCCCGACCAATGTGGGATATTGATTTCAATTTTTTTTTTAAAAGGGAACGTCATGTTTAAGTAGGAGGCAACCCGCATTTGAATCATGCTTCAGGTGAGTAGTCGAGCGATTAAGGCGGCTGCGTTGGGCGGAGTAGGTCCCGGGTTCGAAACCCGTCAGGACAAAAATTATCAAAGCTTTTTTAATTTTTTGTTTGCCCACCGCTTGAAAGGAGGATAAAGACACGGGCTACCATAGTTGATTTCAAAGAAGCCACGAGGACATGTTGGCTAAGGTGCTTCATGGAGTTTCTAGAGGTCGCGTGTTCGAACTCCGCAAAGGTTCATATTTAAAAAAAAAAATTAAGTTTTAATTAAATTTTATTAAAGTTTTTTTTTTTTAAAGCGAAAAACCCCTTGTGGGGCTGCCTTGGTCTGAGAGACCACGAACAGGGGGTTCTACACCATCAAAGTCACCCAGGAGTCGCACCCGACCGCCCGCACCAACATTATCAATTGGATTTTGGGTACCCAATTCAACTTTTTTTGGTAGGGTGGAGATTCGAACCTGGGACCTCCCTTGGAGGATTGCCCTCTCCTCTCCAACTCACCTACAACACCTTGGTAAACTTTATTAAAGTTTATTTTAATATTAATTTAATAATTAAAAACAATGCTTTATAATTATTTTTAAAAAAAGTTTTTTTTGAAATAGTTTAAAGCATATTTTAATTATTAAACTAAAACTATTAAAGTGATTTAAAAGTTTGATTTTTAAACTTTATAAAAGAAATTTTGAACCTATTGCCTTAGAGGCAAAATTGTAAAATCGCCCAAGGGGGCTTGAAAAAACCTTGCAAAACTATGTAATAGCCTAAGAGGCAAGCTTTGTAAAAAGGGAGGCAAAAATAAGTGATGGGAAGCCTTCTGGAGCACCCGTTTAGCGCTTTCAAAATTTTGGCGCTGCCCCTTGGAACCCCGTTCAAGGCTAAAAAAATTTGTAATAGCCTCAACGGTTGTATAGGAGTGAAAATTGTAACCTTAGAGGCTCTAAGGAAGTTTGTTTTTTGCATTGATGAGTAGATGATCCGATCTACCGGGTGTTATCATGCATTGTGCTCTCTTCTGCTAAGAGAGACTACTGAATCGTTTGATGAAAGAGTTTGGAGAGATGGACTGCAAGTTGTGTTCAACCAATTACAGAACGCCATCATAGCACATCAGAGACACCCTGATTCCAGTTACGAGGCCGATTTTGAGGATAACATATTTGGACAACGAGTTGAGGAGTCAAATTTAGTGGAAATTACACCTTAGGAACCAACAAACCAACAGATCAGCAATAATGATTCCCTTCAAATTTTGGAACCAGCTGAGCCAACCCCTAAAATCATCCTCATCAACGATGACGAAGACTCGATCGTTGACAACTTTGGAAACCCAGTGATTGGATATCCGCAGCAAGAAGATCAAGCAATCAGTGAGAGAGTAGAGAAAGCAATATTTGATTTAAATTTGTAATTGCTTTTCTTTGCTATTGATTGTTGTACTAGACCAATAAAAGTTTGTTTCTAGTCAGTAACTATGGCCTCGAATACTAGTCTACCCATTCCAGAGTTTAATGGGTCCGACTATGAATATTGGTCCATTAAAATGAAAACCTTACTCATTGGTAAGGGTTTGTGGGATGTAGTCGAAGAGGGTTACACAAAACCCTCCCCTACTGACTGGACCACATTAAGTGTTGCTGATAAGAAAGCTAGGAAAGAAGCACATAAAAATAATTCATCTGCCTTGTATCATTTGCAAGCAGCCTTAGATAAAAGCATCTTTCCTAGAATTGCATCTTGTGTAACTGCTCAAGAGGCGTGGAAGGCCTTGAAAGAAGGCTTCCAAGGAAGTGATCAAGTGAAGCAAGTCAGGCTTCAAACTTTGAAAAGAGATTTTGAGAATCTCAAAATGCAAGAAGATGAGAAAGTTGGTGACTACTGCATGCGAGTCAAAGCAGTAGTAGACAAAATGATCACTCTCGAAGATGAAATCAAGCCAGAGATTGTGGTGAAGAAAGTGTTAAGAACACTTCTTCCAAAGTGGAACCATGTTGCAATTATCATTGAAGAATCGAAGGATTTGTCTGCACTATCCTTTGATTCTTTAATTGGTTCTCTACTTTCACATGAAGAGAGATTGCAGGAATCTCCTTCAACCAGCTATGGAGGTGATGACAAAGCCTTCGCATCTCAAGAAGGAAGAGGCCAAGGTAGAGGTCAAAGCAGAGGTCAGTGAAGAGGTAGAGGCAAGAACATCCCAAGAGGTGGAAATCCAAGCAAAGGAGGATCTCCCAACAGAGGTGGAAGTCAAAACAGAGGCAATCAACAAAGCAAAGGAAGAAATCCAGGTCGAGGAAGAGGAAGTGACAAGTCAAAGAAGGTTTGTTTCAATTGTGGCAAACCAGGTCACTTTGCTCGTGACTGTTGGTCCAAATCCTCACAAGGAAGCAGCAGTCAAAGCAGTCAGTATGGCCATTTTGGTGAAGAGGAAGGGACATCTAATATCTTTCTCTCTTATGGCCAATCAGATCAAAATTTGAATGACACCTGGATCTTGGACACTGGGTGTTCCAATCATATGAGTGGCAAAGAAGAACTCTTTGCTACAATTGATTCCACCTACAAATCTTGCATCAAGCTAGGAGATGATAAATCATTATCAGTTGAAGGCATTGGAGCCATGGAGGTTCCAACACAAGAAGGCATCAAACAGGTGAATGATATCTATTACACCCCTCAACTCCAACATAATCTACTTAGTGTTGGACAAATGATGGAAAATAATTATAAACTTGTCTTTGATGAGGGAAAATGTGTAATATTTGATAAGAATAATAGTAATAGAATCATCACATAGGTACCAATGACCAAGAACAGGTTATTTCCCCTAAATTTTGGCCAGCCAGGGGGAGCTCAACTGGCGAATATTGCTATTGCAAATCCAAGTGTACTTTGGCACTTGAGATATGGTCACCTGAATTCTGCTAGTCTAAAATTGTTGACTTCTCAAGCGATGGTGATCGAACTTCCTAAAATTTAGGATCACAAGGAGGTCTGTGAAGGATGTGCTTTGGGAAAGCATGCCAGGGCCAAGTTTCCACGAGGACAAGCATGGAGGGCCAACTATCCACTTCAGCTAGTGCATTCGGACATCTGTGGTCCAATGCAAACAAAAAGTCTTGGTAACAATTCTTACTTTCTTCTTTTCATAGATGATTTCTCTAGAATGTGTTGGGTTTATTTCCTGAAGCATAAAGATGAAGCTTTTGATTGCTTCATTGATTTCAAAACAAATGTAGAGAATCAAAGTGGATATCATGTAAAATGTCTCAGAATAGACAGAGGAGGAGAATACTCTTCCAAATAATTTTTGAAATTTTGTAAATAAAATGGGATAAAAAGGCAGTTCACCACTACCTATACTCCACAACAGAATGGTGTGGCAGAGAGGAAAAATTGCACCATTGTAGAAATGGCCAGATCAATGCTTCAAACGAAGCATCTGAGCAACATGTATTGGGTTGATGCAGTCAGAACCAGTGTCTACATTTTGAATAGGAGTCCTACTTCAAGTCCGAAGGGGATAACTCCTTACCAAGCATGGTATGGCAAGAAACCAAATGTCAAAAATTTTAGAGTTTTTGGTTCTTTGGCTTATGCACACATTCCTGATGAGAAGAGAAAGAAGCTTGATCCCAAGAGTCAAGCATGCATTTTTGTAGGGTATTGTGAGTCCACAAAAGCCTATAGACTCTACAATCTAAAGACCCAAAAGTTTGTTCTTTCCAGGGATGTGATTTTCGATGAAGGGGGAGAATGGGGACATCCAAGATTTTTTATTGATGATGAGTCCCATGATGCAGGTTCTTCACAAATTCAATAGGTGTCACCCAAGAAAGGCAAGGACACACCCCCTCCAAGCCCAAGCAGACGTTCTACTTCAAGTTCATCAACAACTTCTCCAAGTCCTTATCCACAATGATCAATCAGTTCTTCACCAATGGATATTGATTCTCCATCTAGAGGTAAGAGAACACTCCAACATCATCCATCTTATCGGATGTTGGATAAAAATTTTCAGAGAAGATATACTAGAAGTCAAGCTAGTGAAATGAGTTCATTTTTGCAAAGACTTGAAAATATGCATTTGTATGGAGATGATGACTCCCAAGAACCTCGGGGAGATGTAGTCAACTATGCTTTGTTGACTAGTGCACAACTTGAACCTTCTAGATATGAGAAGGCTTGTACTCAGAAGATATGGCAGGATGCCATGAAAGAGGAGATGACCTCTATAAAAAACAATGATACTTGGGAGCTAGTAGAGCTTCCTAAAGGGAAGAAATGTGTTGGATGTAAATGGGTCTTCAAGACCAAATTCAATGTTGATGGAAGCATTGAAAGACATAAAGCAAGATTGGTAGCAAAAGGCTTCACACAGAAATATGGCATTGACTATGAGGAGACATTTGCTCTTGTAGCCATACATGAGACAATCAAAATAGTTCTTGCCTTAGCTGCCCACAAAGGATGGAAAATCCAACACATGGATGTCAAAAGTGCTTTTCTCAATGGGTATTTGACAGAGGAGGTTTATGTTGAACAACCTCAAGGTTTTCAAGAGCAAGGTAAGGAGCACCTTGTTTATAAACTAAAAAAGGCATTGTATGGCCTCAAGCAAGCACCACGAGCATGGTACTCTCGCATTGACGACTATTTCAAGGAATATGGGTTCACCAGAAGCAAAAATGAACCCACTCTCTACTACCTAAAGACAAAGAAAGACATCCTCATAGTTTGCTTATATGTGGATGATCTCATATTTATGGGTAGTAATAAAAAGATGAATATGGAGTTCAAACACTCCATGATGAAGCAGTTTGAGATGAAAGATCTGGGTTTAATGCACTACTTCCTAGGCATGGAATTTCATCAGATAGATAGAGGGATCTTCATCTATCAACACAAGTATGCTCGGGATATGATTAAGAAGTTTGCCATGGAACATTGCAAAGCAGTTGCAACTCCAGTTGGACATGGGATCCAATTGAGCAAAAATGATGGAGCACCAAAGGTTGACATGACCACTTACAAGAGCATGGTTGGGAGTTTGATGTTTCTCACCAACACAAGACCTGACATTCAGTATGTTGTTTCTCTTGTCTCACGATTTATGTCTAATCCATCCGAGCTGCATTTGCAAGCAGCTAAAAGAATTCTCAGATATGTAAAGGGTACATGGGATTTTGGAATCCATTACCACAAATGTAAGGCTATCAAGCTAGTAGGCTTCAATGATAGTGATTGGGGCAGCAACATTGATGATAGGAAATCTACTTCAGGGAATTGTTTTAGTCTAGGGTCAGGACTAATTACATGGAGTTCCAAAAATCATATTGTTGTAGCATTGTCCTCTACAGAAGTTGAGTATATAGCAATCACATATGCTAGTACTCAAGCCCTATGGTTAAGAAAAGTGTTGGAAGAGATTGGAGAATAGCAAAGTGGTCCGACCAGAATCTACTGTGATAACATAAGTGCCATTCAGTTGGCATATAATCCAATCCACCATAGCAGAACAAAACACTTTGATATGAAGTATCACTGAAGAACACAAGCTTATACTGAGAGGGGGGGTGAACAGTATAAGACCTCTTTTTACTTTTTCCTTTATACTTCAAAATAGTAAAGCAATATACCCAAAGCAATATCAAAGCAATGCACAATATCATCCACAAAGTGACACCAATTTTAACATGGTTCACCCGAATGGTTAGGCTACGTCCACAAAACTTTTCTCTAAAAGTTATCTCAAAGTTCTTTGGGAATCCTTCCCAATTACAATGTTTATGAGCCTCGGACCAAAGGAGATACCTTCCCCCAATCAAAATTTATGAGCCTCTGCTCAAAGGAGATACCTTCCCCCAATAAAAATTTATGAGCCTCTGCTCAAAGGAGATACCTTCCCCTCTGCTCTGGAAATGATCCCTCAGAAGATCAACTACCTCTACCTCTTGCCAAGACATGGAACTCCTTTCCATCGAAGACCTCCTGTCCTCAATGCTTAGCCTAAGAGACCTCTCGCTTCTATGATCACGTCCACAGCAGCTCAGCAACATGTACCAAACACAGTCGATCGGTCTAGTACAAGTCTTCCTCTCGTCTGTCGGATCTATCCAACTCTTGAACAAATCAATCCTCTCGCACACAAGCCTTCTCAAATACTTGCCAAATCTGTCCTCGGGTTCTTCTCAAAGAACCAATGCACTTCTGTCCTCAAGTTCTCTCGATAGAACTATCAAACTCAGCTCACAAGTCCTCTGCTAGGACCTATCCAAATCTGCTCACAAGTCCCCACCAGAACCTGTCCAAAAAACTTCTCACAAGTCCCCACCGAAACCTGTCCAAAAATTGCTCACAAGTCCCCATCGAAACCTATCCAAAAACTTCTCACAAGTCCCCACTGGAACCTGTCCAAGAACTGCTCACAAGTCCCCACTGGAACCTGTCCAAAAACTGCTCACAAGTCTCCACTAGAACCTGTCCAAAAACTGCTCACAAGTCCCCACTGGAACCTGTCCAAAACTCAAGCAAGCTCACCAAGAAAAAATTTCTTAGTAGGAAATCACAAAGTGAATTTTTAGAGACCCAATGTGATTTGTCAAACTCATAGAAGCATAAAGAGAATTGTTAGAGACTCAATATGTTCTATACTCAAATCCCAATCTCAAAACTCAACTCAAATCAACTCAACTCAATCTCAATCTCAAATCTGAAAACTCAACTCAATATCTAAAATGGATAGGATAGAATGTTTTCTTTCAAGAACATGAAACCCCAACAATTGCCAACTATGCAAAGAATCACATAACAATGATACTCATGTTCTTTTCACCATCAATTAGGGTTTCAACAACAATGCTCATCAAACAAGGTTTAGTCAACCAACACCATTCAACTCAAAATCAACCTTGAAGCATTCAACCAATCATCACAAGAAAAGGAAACAAGTAGAAATCCTTTTCCCTCCAAAGATATTTGAACAAAATAGCCACCAACACAATATCACCAAATGTAAAGAATAACTTGCTCAAATCAACTCAATGGAGTAAGCCCAATATCATGAATCAAGTAAAGCAATAACTTGATCAAACAACCTCTATGGAAGCAACTCAACCATCAAACTCAAAACAGCCAACCAAGGGTTCCACCAACTCAATGCAAGTAGCTAGACTCACAAATATAAACCCTAGTGCACAAAGCTTCCACTATCTCAAACCAAAAATTATGCATTCACCAAAAACTCTCCTTAAGGATAACAATGCATAAGTAGTCTTCAACAAACCAGAAAATAGGATTTACACCCAACCAAAGGAAACCTAGTTGAAAACCTTTTCACTCCAACCTTATTTTAGAAAAACATACACCAATCATACTCATAAGAAAAATGTGCCCATACCTTTTTGGAGTAGAAGAAAATTGATCCTTAAAGTTGTCACCACACACAACCCTCAAACTTCCAACCAAGTTAGGGTTAGAACCAAGATAAATGAGCATATATAAAAACTTTCCTTAATACACCTTTTAGCTCCTCTTCTTTAAAAACAACCACCAAAGAAGCCAAAAACACAACCAAAACTTACACCTTATATCTCCATTTTTAAATTTAGCATAGCAAAAGACTAATCTCAAAAATACAACCAAAGAAATATCCCCTTATTTCTCCTATGTCTTTTAAACAATGCTAAACAATGCCAAAAATCATATCAAGAAAATAATCACACCTTATAATGGCTGCCCTTGAAGAATCCGAAATTTGTGGCACAAAACACGTTTTAATAAAAACATGACTAATCCATGCACAGCTCCCTCCACGGGGATCGAAACGTAGACCTCCACCTATGCAAGGCCCAAACGCAGCCTTCACTGCCACTAGCCCACAAGGGGCTTACGAAGTCCAAGACGGACTTCCTTCCACATAAACGGTCAAGCTTTTTGAAAGCTTTTCAAACCACGAGCTCTCCTCTTTCGCAGTGTAAACAGAACATTCGATCGCAGCCAAACCAATTAATTGCCTTCGATTTTCCAAGAGGGTTTAACCTTAGGAACCTTCTCATATTTATAGTCCATACGTGGACTTTAGAACACGTCAGTTGCAAAGAAAAGTAATTTCGAATTTAATCAAAATTTGCTTTCTAAAGGGTTTAAAAACCCTTAAGTATTTTTAATAAATTAAAAATAATTTCTCCCTTAATTAATTAAATAATTAATTAATTAAAACCTTGAAGGGTTTTAAATAATAATTAAATAAATAATAAAGAGAACCTCCATTGGTTTTAATAAAAACCCTATCCAATGGAATCTCTCCGGATTCTCTTAAAAGATTCTCTTGGAATCTTCCACCTTTGAAGCCAACACATCCTCTTAACATTAATGCCATTTCCTTTTGACATCAATGACAACTCATAGACAAGAAGCTAGGATCTCAAACCCAAAATTGCCAACAATCTCCCCCTTTGTCATTGATGGCGAACCATGCTTCTCAACAACACAGAAACTCAACATAAACAACTCCCCCTGTCTTGAGGCTCTCCCCCTTACTCAAATCTCTCCCCCTTTGTCATCAATGGCAAAGGGTCACCTTTGGGGCTCGAGACTAAGAATGAGCCTCTTAGCTTAGTCCCTCCCCCACCTCCTGATGAGGTGATTAATTCTTGGGTGGGAGTAAAACTCCCATTAGGCACCGATCATCATCAACGTCTATAACTTCCTTGTCGGACCTTCTCTTGAACTCTTTGTCCATATTCCTATTCTTGTCACTTGTTCTTGTTCTTGTTCTCATCCCCGTTCTTGTCCATGCCTTGATCCTTGGACCCGATCATGCCACTGTTCTCTGTTCCTGTATTCTGGAATTTCAGCTCTACACTTGTCTGATTGTGTGACCTTCATTGTTGCACTTGAAACACTTGACGATGTTGTTTCTCTGAGGTAAACCTGATCTTTGAATCCACCAGTTTTTACCAAACTGTTCTGGCCAAACCTGTTTTGACCAAACCTATTCTGACCAAACCTATTCTAGCCAAACCTGTTCTAACCAAACCTATTCCTATTATTTGCCTTGCAATAAACTGCCTTGTGCCCAAACTGTTGACAAGAGTAGAAATACCCTTGAAAGTAACTAGCACTTCTGAAACTGTCATTTACCTCCTTCACTTGAGCCATGCAATGTGAAGCCATGTGACCAAACCTATGACAAGCAAAACATCTGCCTTGAAACTTTCCTTTAATTGACCTCTTAGGTTCTGAAAACTTCTTCTTCTCATTCTAAATTCTATTTTTTTTTTCTGTGCATCTATCATTCATGGACTCCTTATCTGAAATACTTTCCTCATAAGAACTCTCTTCCTTTTGGAGTCTCTTACTAGACTCTCCAACTTTTTCCTTGTGTGGCTTAACAAAACCAAGGCATGTTTTATCTGTTGTCTTTCTTTGACCTTTGATGAGTGACTTAACCTTTTTGGAGCTATCTTGAAACTTGTAAAGCTTATCCTTGTACTCTTTAGTTTCCTCTTTCAAAGAAGCCATTTTCTGTTCTAACTCACTATACTCAAGAACCTTAGACTCTAACTCATCCTTGAGTTCTTGTGTCTTAGCCATAGAGAAGTCAAGACTTTCTATAAGATCATCTCTCTCCATACAACATTCATCTAACTTATCCTTGAGTCTAGCATTCTTCTTTCTTTCCTTTTTCAAAGCACTAAGAGCACTAATAAGTTCACCTTCAAGATCTACTTCACCTTCCTCTATATCTTCCTCTATTTGTTTGCTTTTTGAATCATCAAAGCCTTTTTCAAATTTCTTATCACTAGAGGTGCTACCCTTTTCAAAAACCATACATGCATCTTCCTTATAGTTTTTTGAAGCATCCTCATACATACTAGAAACCAAATCATTATTTGTGCAATCATCCTCAAGGTGACCAAAATTTCCACATCTAAGACATTTCATGATAATGAATCTATGTTTCGGTTCTTCCTCTTTTTCTGATATGAACAACATCTCATTTTCATTATCACTTGAAGAACTTTCACTATCACTACTAGAACACTTACTTGCTTTGTCTAGGTAGAAACTCTTCTTGTGCTTGTGAGAATACCTCTTTCCTTGATTGCTGTGCTCATCTTTGTTTTTCCTGTGATGCTTGTGCTTTTCAGAATCCTTGCTCTTAGAATCCTGTTTATCTTCATCACTTTCATTCTTGGGAACAGATACTGATCAGTAGCATAATGACCAAACTTTCCACAATTGAAACATCTTATATTTTTCATACTTTTGTGCTTTCTAGAGAACTTGCCTTTCTTGTTGTAATATGCCTCTTCATCACTAGAAGACTCATCACTATCTTGAAGTTGTTTACCCTTGGAATTCTTGGTAGCCTTGAAAGTTGCCTCTTTCTTGACATCAACCTTCACTTGAGTTCTCAACTCAAATGCTGCAAGTATACTATGGAGCTCATCCTTTTTCAACTTATCCAAATCTTTAGCTTCCTCAATAGCAAAAATATTTTCACTAAATCTATTAGGAAGAGATCTTAAAATCTTATCACAAACATCATTTTCAGCAAGCTCAAGACCTAAGTCTTTCATGGAGTTAACAACCTCATCCATACGAAGCATGTAGTCACTAATATTTTCATCATCATTCATCTTGAGTTGTTCAAACATACCTTTGAAGTGTCTCAACTTGGCCTTTCTGACATTTGTATCACTTGTATGAACCACCTTCAACTATTTCCACATTTCACTAGCTGTCTTGCAGTGAATCACTTTGGTGAGATATGCTTTCTGTAAGCCTTTCAAGATTGCATTCATTGCTTTTGAATTGCTGTGATGTAGGAGCCTTTCTTCTTTAGTATTAGGACCATGTTCAAGAATAGTGTACTCATCTTCAATCACTTCCCAAACCTCATTCCCAAGTGCCATTAGATGAACCTTCATCCTTGCACTCCAAAGACCAAAATCTGACCCATCAAGAATAGGTGTTGCATTGCCACTTGAATGATCCATTGTGTTCTTTACTAGCTTTTCCTTCAAGCTGTTAAACTTTCTGAAGGCACCTGCTCTGATACCAATTGAAGAGCACAAGCTTATACTGAGAGGGGGGGGTGAACAGTATAAGACCTCTTTTTACTTTTTCCTTTATACTTCAAAACAGTAAAGTAATATACCCAAAGAAATATCAAAGCAATGCACAATATCATCCACAAAGTGACACCAATTTTAACGTGGTTCACCCAAAATGGTTGGGCTACGTCCACAAAACTTTTCTCTAAAAGTTATCTCAAATTTCTTTGGGAATCCTTCCCAATTACAATGTTTATGAGCCTCGTCCCAAAGGAGATACCTTCCCCCAATCAAAATTTATGAGCCTCTGCTCAAAGGAGATACCTTCCCCCAATCAAAATTTATGAGCCTCTGCTCAAAGGAGATACCTTCCCCTCTGCTCTGGAAATGATCCCTTGGAAGATCAAGCGCCTCTACCTCTTTCCAGCACGTGGAACTCCTTTCCACCGAAGACCTCCTGTCCTCAATGCTTAGCCTAAGAGACCTCTACCTTCTATGATCATGTCCACAATAGCTCTACAACCTATACCAAACACAGTCAGTCGATCTAGTACAAGTCTTCCTCTGTCTGTCATATATGTTCAACACTTGAACAAATCAATCCTCTACACACAAGCCTTCTCAAAGACTTGCCAAACCTGTCCTTAGGTTCTTCTCAAAGAACCATTGCTCTTATGTCCTCAAGTTCTCTGATAGAACTAACAAACTCAGCTCACAAGTCCTCTGCTAGGACCTGTCCAAATCTGCTCACAAGTCCCCATCAAAACTTGTCCAAAAAATTGCTCACAAGTCCCCACCGAAACCTATCCAAAAATTGCTCACAAGTCCCCACCGAAACCTATCCAAAACTGCTCACAATTCCCCACTGGAACCTGTCCAAAAATTGCTCACAAGTCCCCACTAGAACCTGTCCAAAAACTGCTCACAAGTCCCCACTAGAACCTGTCCAAAAACTCAACAAGCTCACCAAGAAAAACTTTCTTAGTAGGAAATCACAAAGTGAATTGTTAGAGACCCAATGTGATTTTTCAAACTCATAGAAGCATAAAGAGAATTGTTAGAGACTCAATATGTTCTATACTCAAATCCCAATCTCAAAACTAAACTCAAATCAACTCAGCTCAATCTCAATCTCATATCTAAAAACTCAACTCAATATCTGAAATGGATAGGATAGAATGTTTTCTTTCAAGAACATGAAACCCCAACAATTGCCAACTATGCAAAGAATCACATAACAATGATACTCATGTTCTTTTCACCATCAATTAGGGTTTCAACAACAATGCTCATCAAACAAGGTTTAGTCAACCAACACCATTCAACTCAACATCAAGCTTGAAGCATTCAACCAATCATCACAAGAAAAGGAAACAAGTAGAAATCCTTTTCCCTCCAAATATATTTGAACAAAACAACCACCAACACAATATCACCAAATGCAAAGAATAACTTGCTCAAATCAACTCAATGGAGTAAGCCTAATATCATGAATCAAGTAAAGCAATAACTTGATCAAAAAACCTCTATGGAAGCAACTCAACCATCAAACTCAAAATAGCCAACCAAGGGTTCTACCAACTCAATGCAAGTAGCTAGACTCACAAATATAAACCCTAGTGCACAAAGCTTCCACTATCTCAAACCGGAAATTATGCATTCACCAAAAACTCTCCTTAAGGATAACAATGCATAAGTAGTCTTCAACAAACCAGAAAATAGGATTTACACCCAACCAAATGAAACCTAGTTGAAAACCTTTTCACTCCAACCTTATTTTAGAAAAACATACACCAATCATACTCATAAGAAAAATGTGCCCATACCTTTTTGGAGTAGAAGAAAATTGATCCTTAAAGCTGTCACCACACACAACCCTCAAAATTCCAACCAAGTTAAGGTTAGAACCAAGATAAATGAGCATATATAAAAACTTTCCTTACTACACCTTTTAGCTCCTCTTCTTTAAAAACAACCACCAAAGAAGCCAAAAACACAACAACCAAAACTTACACCTTATATCTCCATTTTTAAATTTAGCATAGCAAAAGACTAATCTCAAAAATACAACCAAAGAAATATCCCCTTATTTCTCCTATGTCTTTTAAACAATGCTAAACAATGCCAAAAATCATATCAAGAAAATAATCACACCTTATAATGGCTGCCCTTGAAGAATCTGAAATTCGTGGCTCAAAACACGTTTTAATAAAAACGTGACTAATCCATGCACAGCTCCCTCTACGGGGATCAAAACGCAGACCTCCGTCTATGCAAGGCCCAAACGCAGCCTTCGCTGCCACTAGCCCACAAGGGGCTTACGAAGTCCAAGATGGACTTCCTTCCACATGAACGGTCAAGCTTTCCGAAAGCTTTTCAAACCACGAGCTCTCCTCTTT